>JAMKCH010013758.1:0-25377 GCA_023653785.1 Ophioderma brevispina | reverse complement strand
TACATAGTGTCATGCGCTTGCCGCTCAGCGGAAACGCCTCTTGGTGGTCGCCGCTTGCAGATTAGAGCTATTATATTCAGCGTCGCTATCAGCTTTGAACTACGGTCCGAGCGGCACCGCTCTAAGTTGAACTCAAGTCAACTCAATTCGATTTGCAGCTTTGGGAAAGCGGCAGCCCGTGCGGCAGGGAGATCGATTTATCGGCTTCGCTTGCCGCTTGGGTCAACCGCTATAGCGTTCTGACATTCTTTGCGTAGTGAATCGTAAATTTCATCATCAAGCGGCAAAGCGGTAAGCGGCAATGCCCCTATGTAATGACCGTAAACTCTTGTCACACTCACCTTAGAATTTTGGTTCTTCCACTTCTTGTCCTTCTACACTTTGGCTATTCTCCTCTTCTGGGATACACTGCGAATTCTGGTGACCACATGCTGTTAAATGTCCTGCTCGTGTGGAAAATTACACCACAGTTTTTTTTTCTAGTTTTAACGATTCCTCTCACCTACTCTTCAGCTCCTTTTGTATACGCATTATACATATTTAAAGTGAGCATGAACAGGTATTTTCCTAAATGCCCCAAATATTCCGAAACTAATCACTATTACGTATACAAATTGATTACAGTAATACACTTTTACTGAATATTTTCACTTGGTTGTAGTTTTTATCAGTTTGTTTGTGATAAGGCATTGCAAGATATTGGTAACAGTACATGACACAGTAATTTCTATAATTTAAGCATATTCAAGCTTGACGCTATTTTTACCTTATCCCCCATACTTTAGGTGACAGTGAAGGCTCTCCATTATGCTTCTGAGCTTATTTTATATATTTGATATCATTTGATCCCAGATGACCAATGATACCAAATTAGTGCATCATACTAGACGACACTGGTTATATATACAGCAATGCATATGCACAAGTTCCATGAAAATCCTCCAAAGGTTTTCTACAAACTGACAATCATGATCAATAACCTTGTTATCTTTACTGAGACATTTTTACCTTTAATACCTCTTCAAAAATATCCCTAGCAGACCTCACCCACCAATGACCTTGTGGCAAGTTCCCATTCTATCTGATTCCTACCACAGGGTTAACCTCAGAATGACACTAAACCCAATGGTTAACGTACATGACCTACTGGACCTTGACAACCTTCTGCAAGACAACTCCAATCTGGACCCTACCCGGGACCCTACCCGACAATGACACTGTGCAAGTTTCACAAAAGCCATGGCCCCAGTTACAAAGAACAAACCTTCATGCTTCACATTCTCAGAATGCACTGTCCCTTACTGGTTCCAACAAACTACTTAAAATGTAATAGACAGATATCTTTTTTTCCAAACATTATTTCCCTTTTACATGACATCAAGTTCAGGTTCAATGGATACCATTGAGGGTCCCAATGCAATTTTTAAAAATTTTAACTGCCTGTTACAAGAGTCCAGTCTTGCTGAAAAATACTGAGGGCCACAGAGCATTATGGGGATTGTGAAAATTGGTGGATATATTTCTTCAACTTTATCTACATGAACAACGGTGGTTTTTCTAGAAATACTGGTGTCACCTGCTTTTGTGATTAGTACATGCCTTTTCTACAACTTGACCTGAGAGGGAACTTTGACCATGGTGTATGTGTTTGACCTTATAAGCTGATAAAGGGCTATATGCAATTGTAACCTAGTTGTTGCAATGGATTTATATTTTCGAACTGGCCACCATAACGTCACGCCAACATTAAGGGCCAGGCAGGCAAACTGGCAGACAGAATGACTGAACTGGTTAGGTGCCTCCTGCAATTCATGCAGGCAACGCAAAATGAAAAATTCTAGCAATCAAACTGTGTTATAGTCTGATTTGTTATCGGTCAGTAAACGCATATTGTCGATGGTAAGAATTAATTTGGAGGGGATGTGTTTGAGAGAAAAACTACATAGCGGACAGTGCTAACTTTGTTCAACAGAATAGGATGCTTTAACCCATTTACATGAAATTTTTTGTATCGAATATGTAAAAGGCTTCATACCAGAAATCAATGATAGAATTGTCGTCTAAAGTATTGAGCACGAATCGATTCTTTGTTGGCGTCAATCAAAGAAACGCATAAAGTCATATGAACATCGAGGCTGGGTGAAGAGGGGATTAGGCCTCGTAAATAGTGTATTTGTTATGGAGTGACCAAAACTCTAAACTACCTTAAATAAGTGGACCAATTAATATTTCTGAAACAAGATGAAAAAAAAATGTAAACGTGTCAGATTTTCCAGTATTCCTTAGTACGGAAAAAGGCGTTGGTGAGTAATAATTACTTATTCGTATCATTTTCTTAGTTGAATGCTTCAAAGTTTGTTCAAGTTTGGTGTTTGGAATTTATTCAGTGGATTTGCTTTGTAATATTTTCTCGGAAAAAGGGGACATTTTTTAATTATGGCCTTAATATATGATCCCCGGTATATGACATCCATTTCTATATACTGATTGGGTAAAGACTACAACCTTCTCAGAATGAATGAATCGTCGATACGCCCCCAAAAAACTTTGAATGAATGACAGGAATAAAAAATCTCACATAGTAACACAACACCCCCCCCGTACTGGGTTTTATACTGTGATTCACTGCATTATACACACATTTGCAAAAAGATAGTATCGGTATCCTTTCTTTATTAATTTCCCAATGGCCAATGAAGTGCCACAAATCTATGGCGCAAGGAATAGAGTGCGAGATCAAATAATTACTGTATCAGGCTTAATGGTGCGAGTAGATCATCTAACCATGTCTTGGGATTTGTAAATATAGAGGCTTGTGTCACTTATATGACAGCAGTTGATGGCTGACCTTGTAATGACCAACACATTTTCTAGTAGAGGAAGCACATGTGGTAAGCTTGGATTCCTGAAGACCGGGGAGCCATTTTCTAGATGACCGCTGATGAACCCTCCGGATTCTGCTTCCTGCAAATAAAAATTGAATTTCCTTCATGATAGAAAATTACACCGAACATCTTCTGCCATTGGGGTACATTTCATTTCTTTTAAAGAAATTTACAAGTTAGAGCATATAATACAGAGGTGCAATTTTTAGTTGTCTTGGACAATTTATCCTCCATCAGGTGTAAAGTTTTATTGGTGGTGGAGGACAGAACAGTGCAGTGCAGCAGTTAGAAAATTTGCCTCATGACCAGAAGTTCTAACCCTGTCAGAGCCAGCTTGTTGTGTTCTTGGTCAAGGCACTATTTTACCTCACTTGCTACAAATGGGTGCTTACCTATGTTTGGAAGGTAAACAGGCTTGCTGTTAGGAAGGTATGGAGATGCACTGCTGCAAACTACACAATGGAGTCTCGCCTCAATTCTTCAAAAGCAAGAAATGGCATGCTGGCCAGGTAGTTTATCTATACCATGGCCCTGAACCTTTACCTTTTTAAGGCTTAATCAACCCAAACAATTTCAGGATCTGACAGATGGCCTACCTTTGGATCATCAGGCCATTTGGCTCTCTTGAGACAAGCCGTTATACTAGTAATGCAGAACAAGAGCACAACACGATTTGAACCCATGGCTTCATTGTCTTCTTCTAAAACTTGGTCCAGTCCAATGTAGTTGACAAATTTCTCGGCACAAGAAATGGCTCTGAAAACAGCAGTAAATGTAGTCAATAATTGTGAATGGTAACGGGTATGACATTATTACATACTTGAAGACTTAACTGAAAATACAGGATATAAAACATTAGAATAATTGATGTGCACTCAAAGCAACTCCAATACTCCCAAAATAGCTATTTTTTACAATATTATAAGGCAGTGAAGAAGCATGCATGGCACACTAGTACATTTTTAACATAACATGCAGACTTGCAGAGTCTGAAAAAAAAATCTCTGGTGTCATCTGCCTGCACACGGACTTGAACCCCGAACCTCTTCCTTGCTAGGCCAGTGCTCCAATCTTGTGAGTCATACTGAAAGTTCCTGATTATAATAGAGAGATTTGATATGACACTCACGGTTAAGGGGTGTGTAAAGAACTCACACACAACACACACCAGTACATGCGGTTGATACCAATGCTTACTTGCAAGTCAAACACTGGTATGAATAAGAAAGAAGCTAATAGACTACCATACCATTTGCAAAAATGAATTTCAAATTTATACAGAACACACAAGCACACAAAGATCATTAACTCACATTTCTTAATAATATAATCATCATCAAGAAGGAAAGAAGCATGCACTGTGCACGAGATCATTTTTTTTCAGAAACTGTTGCAAATTGGTAATGAGTTTCCAACTTTTTTGGCCTCCAATGGCCCCTATAAGAATCTAGATTTGTGATGGGCTTGATGTGCATACAAACTTGGACTGGATTAGGTTGCCAGATTCTTATAAATTAGGGAAATTGACAAATTTGCTCAGGTGCAAAAAAAATACAAAAACAAAATCAAAACGCTTTGCAACAGACCAAACTCTACTTTTTTTAAAATCCGTAGCATGAACACCTGTTCACCTATTAACCCCATATGCAGGCGGTGGCAGCCAAGCCTCATTCATTATAGCATCTTGCCAACAATGTCAAAAGAAATTACAGCAATACTGAGTGCAAACCACAAACCAATTTGGGTGCTTTGATGTGGCTTGGTCATGGGTGTTCCCATGACCCACATACGGCCTCGTCCGTTATTCATACCAAAAAAAAACAGAAATAACCCTTCCAGTGGAGTTGATTCTTCAACTCCAATGGTTTTGGAATATTCCTTGACAACATATAAAAAATTCAGAACTTTTCGTCAAGATTTTGCTTTTACATGTTAAACCAATGGCGACATCTGAAATTTGGATTTCTTGGCCGCCCTCCCCTGCCCATATGAAACATTTATAAATTTTACCCCTGTTAATTTACCCCCTTTCTTAAAGATACCGTTTCAATATTTTCTTGCATGTGAGCTTGTGTATTAGTTTGTTTCCTCCAACTCGAATCATGATAAAAATCAAAAGGTTTTAATCAACACAACATGAAAAAAAACTCACTCTCTAAAGTTGTCTGCTGCCCATAGTTCTGCAACAGGCTGCAGCATCTCACCGATGAGGGCGCTTTGTCTTGCAAAATCCTTGAACTTGTTGCTGATGAGGATGAGCGCTTCGTTGAGCGTGACCCGTTCCAGCTGTGTCAGTTGGTCGGGGTCAGCCGCCAGGTTCTTTACTTGGGCATAGATCTTTTCAAATGATGGCTGGACGATATGAAAGGTGTGAATAAATGTGGAGGTAAAGGGTCAATGGGTTATCATGGCACTGTTACAGTTGTATATATTGGTCTATCCTATATATATATATACATGATTGTATATAATCCTATTAGCATCCAAACTGTGAGTTATAGGTACATTTCATGATCCTATCACCTCATTTTTAGAATATGGTTCCCTAGATATCCCTGAAAAAAGGTTATTTTCAAAATTTCAGTTGATTCTGATGGTGCATTTTGATATTATGCACAAATGTTTGTATCACGCTGTCCCATAAGCCATTGTGTTGTAATTTGTCCAATTACAGACAGAAAATACAGAATTCCAAATTTCTTCAAGAGCAGATCAAATTTGCACATATGATTAGGTATACATACTACGAGACCTAGGCCAACGGTTCAGATGATGTAAAAATCTCGAACTTTTTTTAGGTAACTTGGGAAACGATGCTGTGGATCACGAAATGACCCTTTAATTATTAAGTTTTTATTGACTTCAATGAAGAAACACCTATTTTTTGACAGTTGAACAATTTCCTTGCCTTCTTTTTTTTCAAGCTTATGAAATAAGTTTTTGCTGGTTATTGTCTTTTCACAGCTGTTTGACTGAGCAAATCATTTCTCTTAATAATTTGTGAACATTTTTTTAAAGCAGTGGCAACACAATTTTGATGAGTGATACAAGTAAAGGTATGCAAGAGCTATCCCCCTGTAAATGAGGAATGCACAATCCAACTCATGTGCCAAAAATTTTGCTCTTAACATTATTCACTTACTCACTTTATTCTGGTTTTATGTGAGACTTTCAAAAATCTTTGTCTTTGTTGTTTTCCTTCTAACTCCATAATGGACCATGATCCAGAGGGCACATGTGGTCCAGTGACTACAACAGCCGACTTATGACCCAAAGGACATGGGTTTGGGTCCCGCTGAGGCCAATGTGTTGTGCACCTATGCAAGGCACTTTACCTCGCTTGCCTCACTCCACCCAGGTACAAAATGGGGAGCTGTTAGGAATATCTTCCATTGAGTGCCGTGGAAAGGTAAGTATGCCTTGGGCATTTGTATGGCAAAGGAATAAATGTAAAGTGCTTTGAAACATTGTGATGTGATGCTATATAAATGTCGACATTTATTTTATTTAACCAGGACCCCGTCATACATACCATCATCAGATCCGGGTGATCCTTGCACATCCTGACCAGGGCAGAGCAAGCATGTCTTCTAAGGTTTTGGACAGGTCGCGTCCTCGTCTTCTGAGAATACAGGTGAAAGAAAATCACACATTACACATAAGAGATTCAATCGGGAAAAATTTTACCTTGCCATGTATATCTTCTCATATCAATACATGCACAGAAATTGTGGACATTTAAGTGCAGAACTTAAAGCAAATTCACAGTGACCACTGGCATGCTCAGTTCCAGTACATATCACACACACACACAATAAAATATATTCCAACAAGACTGAAGGAGGGAGTGATATCATGTGTTCATGAAACATGCAAACTGGGAGTTTGGTCTGAAGATTAATGCGCATGCACGCACACACACACAGGCGCACACAAGAAAATACAAACTATGACAAGAAGAATGAAACACGTAAATCATCAATTCATAATATTACCTTTGTTTGACCTGGCAGAAAGAACACGGCTGCGGAAAATAACTGCAAAGGAAAAAATGTGTACATTATTATACTATTATTATACTCAATATGTAGTATAATCTTACCTGGCATTAATCTCACTAAGCACACCCTCCACAAAATCTTGCCCGAAGATCTATCTAACATCCACAGGTATAACTCTGCAGCAAAATTAACTAATGGACACTAACTATCTTTACAAGATTCCTGCCATGATACCTTACCATCGCCTTGGGTTGATGAAGTTCAGGAGCATATTTCTGATGATTGGGATTCTCACGGCTGACAACAGTCAGCACAAAAGGAAATTTACATGATCCTAGTTGAGAAAGATACACAAATAAACAATCTCATCAATGCATGTACAATTTCTTTCTTCTGGAGAAGTCCCTCATATCAGTCGTATGGACTGGAAACACTTTGCTAAAATACGCTTTGATTGGAGATATTTTGTCGCTGGGATGGGGGAGACATGAATAATTTTACTACTCGAGGAATTCTAAATTGCACCTTTTATCTACTCTAAAATCACAGCCATTTCTGGTCACAAAATATATACAAAATGAAATTAGCTATGGGATACTTATTCTAGGCTGAGTGCAAAACTGCACTCCCTTTATTATATATAGTAAAGCCAAGTTTTAAATCCGTTTTTCCCCCGGTACACGGGGGTGGCTGGATTCAACTCATTCTCATAGCATCACCCTTACTCCTCTTTCCACTTCGCCCAATTCAATGCATCCTCCCATCCTCATGCCCCATCCCAACCTCTACGCACCCTTAATTTTCGTTTACAAGCAAAATACAAATTTTGAATTTTTCAGGTTATTGCCAAGGGTCCCTACCTTTCCATGCAAGCATTTTTTAATGAATTTGTGTTTTTAGTCCGGTTCTCGACATGTGAATTGGTGGGGTTGAAGTACAGCAAGACATTCAGATATGAAAAAAAAAATCTGTTGTGCACAGAATGGTGTATAGCCTTTTAATAGTTGCACAAGACTACAATAAAATCCATAAAAAATACATCACATAACAAAATGAAGTTAAACTTGTAAAATGTCAAGCTAACATTACCTCAATTTGTGAGCCCAATGATGTTCTTCAGTAGATTAACTATCCCTTGTACGGGTATAAGAGGTGGCTTCTCTACTTTGAACATCCCCCACATGGTTGTATCCAAGAAGTTCATGATAGTGCATCCCACTGTAGATATGATGGGCTTGTATGGTGTGCCTGTCTTTTCCTATGAAAATAATAGTTCAATATTGAAGCTAATTATATAACTAGAAGCTTGGAGAATACCAAACTATGTAACCTAGAAATAAGGTATGACTGGGACACTTATAACCCAGGTTTTACGAGTACACAGATCGCATCTGTGGTAGAGGATATTAACCCTCTCCTACAGATGAAAGGTTTCAGCCGCGTCATACCATTTACCGTATACAACACATTCCTGAATTTTTCCTTGGTTGTTGGAATCGTTTCCCAAAATGTCTCAATAGTGAACTTTCCGATAACACATATTGTTACAGTCACTATCAGTGATTCACCAGATAGATTCAAAATATTTGAAGAATTTGAGAAAGAGCTTAAATTGAAGGATAAGGTCTGTAGAAATTCTCGTAAGTTATGTTTTGGAACTTAAAAATTGAGGAATAAGAAGAAAAGAGCAGTGTTCACAGATATGAACTCCATTCAATTATGTGTAGTAATACGTGTCCGTTCGGGCCAGTAATGACTGAAATTGTCCGATTTTTTTCCTTATTATGGTCTATTAGGTTGCTTTGTCTTACCACTTGCATGGTAGGGTAGGATACCTATCCTTGCTGCAAATATGCAAAAATCTATTTTTGATGATTTTTTTCGATTTTCCCTTTGTAGCAATCACACTGATAGTGCCGCCTTTTTAACTTGTAATCGAAATGACGATTGTCTAAAAAGAAAGCTTCATTTGAGAAAAAAAGCAAAACTGGATGTTTTTCAACTCCACACAATGTCATTGATTTACATGAGGTTGCTTATGATCCCATAGACCACGCCTGATGTATGTAAACGGAACATGGTTGTATTGCTGAATATCTGCAATGTCAAAAAACTTTATTAGTCTCCCTTGTTGTAAACGAGTGCATCCATGATGCCAGTAACCATCAATTGGATGTTAGTGAATGCATAGTTTGTTGGTCGGTCCATGTAGGGCATTACAGTTCAATGACATTACGCCCATGGGTCTTGTCCCGGGTTATCTGAGCAAGTTTGGGTGGCTATACAACTTGGAAGAATGTTTTGTTATGTTGGGGTCAAAGGGCAAGTAGGGTCATTGGAGTTCAAACGGGCATATATGGGGCCAGTAAGGGGCATTCTGTGCATACCATAGAGTTCTCTGGGCGCGGTGGTTTCTTTAATATATTTTTACTAAGGCGGTCCTTGGATTTGCAATCACCTTTGTCTTGCGATCACCTGGATTGAATGACCCTCGGGTTTTTGCGGTTCAGTTGACCTGAACACCCCTGACGATCCTTGTCATGAGCTATAAACTTTTCATCATCACAATCGCCCCACCCCCAATTTCGCCTGGATTATCTAAAGTTTTAACCCCATTTGACCTCTTTGACCTTGATGACCCGATGACCTTTGTTTATGTAAGATGTGTGGATCACATCCAACCCCCCCCCCAAGTTTATGCCATAGGTACACCACACCAATGTTACCCCTCATTTGACCTTTGACCTGAATGACCCCTAATTCCCCCCACTAGCTGAGCATACCCCTAGATTAGTCTACGGCATGTTTTCGACCTAATTAGCCAGCAGGCGCCCCGGGTGCTTCAATTCCATACGTCAAAGCCTGGGTATGAAAGCACTGCCAAGTTACCAATAATGGCCACATACTTAGACCCCCAAAATAACCCCTCAAAACTGTGACCACAAAAGGGGTACGGCGAAATCACCACCACCACACACACAGCCACACCAAAACTCATATTCATACTAAAAACAAGCACGGCCAGCTACCCAAAATACCCCCTGAATGACCTTTGACCCCAAAGGCCCTCGAACACGTTACTCCCAAAACTCGTATGGCACAACTAACCACCATACCAAAACTCTTATTTAATCCTATATCAAAGCACAGCCAATTTATCCTATGAACGACCCCTGGATGACCTTTGAGCCCCCCCAAAATGAGCCCCTCGAAAACGCGACCACAAACTTCGTACGGCAAAACACCAACCATACCAACTCTTATCCATATAATCAAAGCACAGCCAAGTTATCCGCTAACGACCCCTGGATGACCCTTTGCCCCCAAATGACCCCTCGATAAATGTTACCACAAAACTTGTACGGTGAAATTCTACCACCATACGTAAACTCATAACCAATACGTCAAGGCACATCCAAGTTATCCAATACGAGCCGCCTGAATGACCTTTGTCAAACTGCCCACATTTAGATTTTGGAATCAGGGAGATTTGATCTTGGAATCAGAGATTTGATTAGAAGCAAGAGAATTTAAAAAAAATTTTAGTGAGCATTTAAGTTTAATACCTAGTGTCTCAAGATGGAACAGCTAATGGAACTGTCCTTAAAGATCAATTGAAAGCTTCCACATTTAAGGACCTGTCACAGGAACTCAGTCCATTGGCTTTTTTTTAAAGAATAACATGAAAGGTTGAAGAAAAAGTCAACTTGAAAAGGTTTCGTACTTGAAAGAGCACCTACATGTTATGATTGCCTCATTGGAGATAGAAGCCTCTTTAAAATAAAGCCTATTCCCCCAATTGACATGGCTCCCGCCTGACATCCCCCTCACTCCATTTAGGACCTGTCATAGGAACTAAGTCCATATGGAGATTTAAAAAAAATATTGTAAATGAAAACTCCTAACTAAAATCACTTAAAGGCTCATAACTTGAAACGGAGCCATCCAAACATATGAACTGGGGAGCATTAGATAGAGCTCTTTTAAATCAAAGAAGGCTTTCTCGAAAAAAGTGACAGGCTTCCGCCGTCTGACAGCCCCCGTTGAGGGAACTGGCCAGGGAACAAAGTCCACAACGAGGCACTAAAATAATTATAAACTAATCACTTTTGCACTAATCGCAATGAATGGAGCTATTCAAAAAGGCAAACAGGCAAATCACAACAGGTTTCTTATCTTGTAAGGCCTATCCCTTTGCACAACCGGAGTTAATTAACACTTTAAACACCGCATATCCCTATAGCATTAAATATGGTTAAATATGAAAATATTGCTGTCCTGGTCCATCCGAAAGTCGGGAGAAAAACGATGATCAGGAATAGAGCTTGGAGTTAACCGTAAAATTTCTAATCCGTTTACCCTCACGGTCTGTAAGTTTTTTGTCCGTTCGTATTAAAAAAAACGGTCAAACAAGTTACTACTGCCCGATTTTGGCGCTTCCACGGAAATCAATTCTTCCACCATAATTCGTTCGTAATTCGGGTTACCCGGCTTTGCATTCGATCATAATATCATCTTGAACCATAAAATGTTGTTTGTACTTACCTATGTTATATTTGATCCAAAATCAAGCAGTTGAATATCTCAAAGATCCCAAAACGACGATTCACTGTGGTAGCTGCCATTTTACCTTTTTGTTGTAGATCCGGGTAATTAGATCCCTCTGTAATGAAGCCAAAGCACCGCGTAATTGGGGCTGTGTTAAGCGGTGTATATGCTGAAGGTCGCTGCCACTCACGTCCAAGAACTTGGTAAACAGGGATAATGGGATTTCCTGTTTCCGTAAAAGTCGAAACCATTTCTAGGAGAATCATTGAAACTGACTGATAACTTTACTTTCACTGACGGCAGTTAATTTTGGTTGAAAATTTGACTTCAGCAATTAAAAATAATACTGAAAAGTTACTAGGGTTTGCTGACCGTGTAGGCCTACGTGTAAAGCGGGAGTTAATTTTCTAAACGTGTTAGTGACCCTTCCGTTCGTGTAAAACGTTTAAACGTCACAGCACTAGTCAGAAACCGATTTGAACAGACTTGTAACTTAAATAATCCTTGTGTCTTTAATCCTTTGTAAAGACTCTTATCTTTTTGCCTAAACAATTGTTGCTTATTTTCTAATTGTTATGCATATACGTTTTTTGATGTCAACAACACCAGGGAACAACAATCAATGGGAATTGCCTGTGGCTGTCTGCCGATTCCCGTAATCAATTTTCACACCGTCTTCATATCACACTCCGTTTGGAGCTTCGCCGCTTTGGGAATATTAAAAAAGCTTCGACAGCTAAGGTACATAACAACGGCCCCATAATGCAGGTGGGTAACACAATCAACCATGTATGCCTGTTCAGAATCACGTGGCAGATGGCCATACCAATATAGCATATCAAATAAGTTGCCGCTATCCGTCAAATGGCAGCGCTCTCTGTGGCAGTCACCTATTTGCTGAGTCACTGTCAGGGGCCTGACCAACAACATCATTTTTCTATGACCCTGAATCACCTTTGACCCCCCAAAATGACCCCTCCAAATGCGTGACCCACAAATGTACTGGAGCTCTACAACCCCCCCAATTCATATATATCCGTATGTTAAGGACGGCGAAACGCATACCGTGCCAAACCCACAAGCCAAAGTTGATTTGTTTTATTAATATAGATTTGACTATATGGTGGTCAAGAGGTCACATGGGGCCACTAGAGGTAAAAGGGGTTAAAAGTCACATGGTCATCCATATGTCATTCTTGCGCATACCAGTTAAAGTCCTGGACCGTGGTTTCCTTTAGATATGTCAATCACCATTTTAAGTTGTCAGAAGTGTTTTAATCAATTATATTGACAAATGGGGCAAAGGGCCATACGGGCCATTATCGCCCACTCTATGTAACTCATCTGAGGACTTTGGGTCAGTGATTCTTTTGACTATACGAGTGAAGGTAATCGGCAAATTTAGGCCTACACTAAACATTTAACATTCACACTGCCAGGTTTTTCCACTGCAAGCCTTACAATACTCTGTATTGCAGCAGCTCGATAACCATCGTATTGGTCTCTTGTACAGAACATACATTGATGCTTTGTATAAACACATAGGCCAAAAAAAAAAAAATAGTTTGTCTCAAGCTTGAGTTGCTTGAACAGTAATGCGGTATGCGGTACTTTTTTTTTTTTTTTTAATTTTAACTCTTTGTGCTCGCAATAAAAATATCACTGCATGCACCCACTGATCGTAAACTTTCACCCGTGCTTGTACTCTTACCGCATTCTTCAGTGCATGGCAGTAATTTAATAAACATCACAGCGATTCTGCCTCCCAGATCCACACATGATTTCCCCCTTCCCCCAAACAAGATTCCAATTGCAATATCTTTACTTAAGATTATATAGTTTTGTGGATGATTTTTTTTATTGTTGCAGATTCCCACTTAAACTTTGAGAATAACTGTATCCAGCTTTAAAATTTCCGGAAGCAACATGTATATACGGACGCGTTGCCACTTGAAACCTAGTACCCCGCACACCAGTAAATAAAGTTCCGCATTGAAATACACGTAAATATACCTGTGTTGAATGCGCGATTTTTGAACTAGTGGCAAGATTTTGCAAGGAATCAGATATCAATGGATTGCACATGATAAAACTTTAATATGTAATTTTAATGTATGGGGGTTTTCCGATTTGGTTTTGCGATATTCGACGCTAAAAAAACAAGCCACTTTGTGACAGTTTTCACCCGTTTCGAGCCTGCACACTTTACCCGAAGTATATTGCCATTATCATATTTGGTGGTGGAGTGTTTTTCCACACTTCACACGCTGTGCCCAGTAAGTATCGTCTATGCATTCACGTCAACGTAAAAATCGTCCAGTTCACAACAACCGCCCGATAGTCCGATTGGCGTGAATCGTGTCATTGTTCATTCACAATTTTCAGTTTTCAATTCAGTCACAAAATTCAAAACAAAATTTGGAGTTCATGACTTTTTTTTTGGAAAAAAAAATTAAAAAAGTTCATCATACACTTTTTTTCAATTTTTTCCGGCGAAATTTTACAACGCGCGCGGCGCTTTTGAACAAACCATTTTTTTTTTTTTTGCCTAATAATGATATCAGAGCGAGAGGTCATTGCATACTGGTAGCAGAGAAAAATTGTCGGGTTAAAAAAAAAATGTCTCTACCCGGTATTAATTTTTCGTATTTTCAGGGCCATTTTGAGGGAATATCCTCTATCAAAATAGAGGATTACTACTGCACAAATTTTCCCTGACTCTTGTTGAATGATTTTTAGGATATTCCTATCAAACTATAAGGAATTTCCTGCAGATGTGTTCCAAAGAGTTCCGCTTAAGATTGATAATTCTTACCGCCACTTATTTCAACACTTTCCGCTTTTCAACGAAGCTGTATATTAAAAGGTAAACGTCGAATGTTAGGCCAATCATTTATGGAGCACACCATCTGCCACAAAGTAAATATATCAAAACCCGTCAAAAGTTAAGGCAAGGTGGTGTTTGTCCGTCTCAACTTGCAAAGAATTATTATCTCGCAGTGTAAAGGGTTATTAAAACTCTTCCTAATATGTCCACTGCTGTCGCAAGTGAATACCCTCTTTTGATATCATATTTTAAATAATCGAATATTTATAACTAGAAAATGTCAAATATTAAAGTGTCTTTCCCCTTTCAAGGACCACTTATAAATTTCGCAGACCTTGCTTTCAATCAGTCCAATGGTGCCTTAAAAAACGGTCACGTGGTGAACAACATCGTTGTAGAGGAACAGCCACGCTGGGCATGGTATGTTGTCGCAGCAATGTCCTTCTTGTCGAAAACCCAACAAAAACTAATAATTACAACCAGATAAGGATTTCTTTCTCAAGCGTAACACACAAAATATTTTACTCAACCACCTCCAAAATATAACCAATATACATAAACTAAAATTTCTATCTAAACACTTTGCCTTCGAAACCAACACAAACCCCAATTTTTCATCATCCATCCGTATACCGTAACATTATGCATAGTCCAGTATAACTACATGCCATAATGGAAAAAAGCTTGCCTTCAACAAAGGCCGATAACCACGATACCAAATTTGCTAGGTAACGGATGTGATATTTTTGCAGTTCTAAAGTAGGCCAATTTGGGTCTCTCTCGTACTTTTGCTTGAATATTCTTGGACTTGGTTGTGGTCAAAATACCCCGAGTTATTAACATACTTAAGTTTGATCTCAAGTAAAACAACTTCTTTTGTATCATCTTTATGAATCGGGACCCGACCTTCATCCAGGGTTTATTTACACTAAACTACTCGAGTCAAATGAACTCGCACTTGCATTTGACCCTCAGTCCCGGTAATCCTTGCATGCTTGGTAGCTATGGAACACATCCACCATTTCATTTTCCCTCCCCGACAGAACCCCAACTGAAACCGGTTAATGGTGCAACACATAAACCAATAGCATTCAGTAAGAAGACGCAGCCTCGTCATCAAATAATTCCAAAACTTGACAAAAACGATACAAAAGTGTACCAAACTTGACTCCCCCGTCACTGAAATTTAAAAAAATCAGCCCAATTCACAGATTGCCCCATCTGTCTGACTCCCACTAGGCAGCTTTTGTCAGAAATGCAAATAAAACGCCCGACGAGTAGAGAAAATAATAGCCGACATTAACACACTCCGCTTCTCGATAGCAATAAAACCATCCAATTCAATGAAGTGATTGTTAAAAGTAGTTCAATGATGATATTAACGTCACTTGATGTTATTTAATACACGTGAGAAGAATTTTGGACACAATTGACGAGTGCAAACGAAATGTGTGTTTCTGTAATTGCAGCAGGAAAAAATTAGCGTTTATGGTGAGAAATTTTAAAGTGGGCAGTATAATGTTCATAAACATGTTAACCATGCATTTGGGCATAATTTAATGAATAACTCATTTTGAAAGGGTTTTTAGAAGCAGAGGAGGAACATTCAAAATTGTGAAAAGTCCAAACTAAGTATTCTTTTCTATTTCCGTTCTTGTGAGTCTTGATTATACGAATATTTCGATTGGAGTAGGTTTGAGGTGGGGCTAAGATGGGCAAATGTAAAGACCAAAATTTTCTGTAAAATGGGAATCAGCAATTTGTAATACAGAAAATACAAATAAGAATCAAATTCAGCAAATAGTTCAATAATATTTAAAAAATGGTAAAAACCTGAACAATTTTGGATGAGATTCATATTGAGACTCATTTGACCTTATGGTCTACCACCCTTCTTACAGAATCTCTGATTGGCTCATTACATGATATAACCTCTGAGGAGTAACCAATCAAAATATATCTTCTGTATATCTGTATGTGCCCTTTATACTTTTCATACCATGTCTCTGATTGCCTAATTTCATTATATAACCCCACAAAGAACTAATCAAATTTGGCCTTAGTGGGTAATAGTGCCGATGGGGTTACTATACTTCGTTCACCACCAAATAGGCCAGAATCTTTACACCACAAATTGATATAGAATATTGAAGGTACAACTGCATGCAAACACTCCCACAGCAGATGCAGTGCATGATGTATGCCTGGTACATGTTTGTGCCAAGAAGCACACAAGTAAAATGAATTGCTTTCACATACAGATATTAAAACAAAAGACAAATAATTTTTGCTTATTAGGTAATGAACAGAGTATAGCTCTTGGTGTTTTCATACTTCAATATTGCAAACATATAATTCAATTTGGGAGTTTTAAACATTCGAGTGGATTATTTTCTTCTTATTATTACTTTTATCCAGGAATCTCTCTTCTATTTTAAAGTAAAATCCTTTTAAACTCCTACTTTTTTGTTGATAAAGAAAAATAAGTACATTATGAAAACATTTTGACTGCAGTATTATACTCATTACAACATAATTGGAATGGAAAATGCTTACAATTTTTATTTGTGAATTTGTCATCCATTAAAAAAAATATGACAAAGCCATTGCCCAAGGTGAGACCCATAATAACACTTCCTGATATATAGTAATATCTCTTTTTGATTGCTCTTGAAATTTCAAATCATACTCAAGTTTAAAATTCGAGCTATTCAATTCCAGACAATGAACAACTGAAGTCCATCCAGAATCAAATTTGCACTACTTAATTTAATATGCAGCTGAGTCCTTATAATGTTACCATGAATTATCTTGTGAGTAATATACTGGTACTGATGATTTACTTTTCCTCCATTGTGGATAAAATTTGATTATGATTCTCAATTTCCTGCAGAGGATATTAAAAGGTAAGCTTTGTGCAGAAGCAGTCACTTTCCAAACCATACCAACTATGGCAACTGCTAACAATTCAACAGCATTCTTTGATTTTCCAACAGTTCCATCTTCTTATGGATACGCACTACTTGCTTTGTTCTCTATTCTTTCTCTCATCACCATCTTGGGCAATCTTGGCCTTCTGGAAGGAGCCAACTCTCAAAGAAAAACCCAGCGACTTACTAATCCTGAGCTTATCTATCTCTGATTTAGGAATGGGTTTCATCATGATTGCAGCCTTGCCTGTTTTGCTGAACTTCTGGCCTTCAGGGAAAACTGGATGTCAAATTTATATCTTTGCCATGCAAGTTTTGCTAACATCAGGGAACCTGGCAATACTAGGTATAAGCTTTGATCGCTTCTTACTGGTATCAAAGCCCTACCCAGTATACGTAAAGACTCAAAGCAAGCGACAAATTGTTGTCACAATATCGATCATCTGGGGAATTGCCTTATTAAATGGGACGATCGAAATCATTGCTTGGGATTTGGTAAATGTCACAGGAACTAAAGTAGAGGATTTAGACTACAGCAGGGAATGCAGATCAATCCCAAAATACAATGCCATGTATAACCTGCTGCGGCTGTGTCTGTTTATGCTAGTTCCTCTTGGACTTATTGAAGCCCTATGTATTGGATTTATGTTCAGACTTTGCCGAAGACTACAGCGAGTAGGGGCTAATGGTGAATTATCAACAGCACGCAATAACAGCATAGCCAACACATCCCATAGCAAACCATGTGCTACAGACACTTCCTTAATCTTGACAACTGCAAAACAATCACCAAGTTCAATATCGAAGACTGGAAACACCTCTGCATCAAGAAATGATGTCAACGTTCATACTCGAAAGAGCATCGACACAACAGCAAGTGCTTCACATAATAAGTCATCAATCAAAAGTCAAAGGAACCGATACATTAAGCCTGCCATCACCCTATCCACATTGGTTATCGCCCTCAACGTGTGCATGTTGCCTTATTTTGTCTATTCAATCATTGTCAATGCACTCTGTCCTATCTGTAACAGCAGTAAGGTTCGCACACTGCTCTCATACTTGTTCTTCATGAACTCGTTTCTTGATCCCTTCCTTTTCGTGGCAACAATGAGCAAGGTGCGGCAGTTTTACAGAAGATGCTTTCGACATCTTGGACAACAATTGAACATTAGGTTACTATAATAATAACAACAAAACCTGTTACGTTTAACTTGTTTTCAAGTTCGTATAACTTGCTTATAAATACTTTTCAGTGATGGATCCTTGTATTCAAATTAAACTCAGTTAGTGACAGTAGAGTACATATTCCAATTCTACACCCAACATAGCGAAGCCTGCACATTTACTCTGTACTTTCTGTATAAAATTTGGGACAAAAGAGTCAAAGAGTTAACTACAAGATAGCACATGAAATTCATTCCTCACCTTGTTCCCATTGCAGCGGCATGACCATGAGATGATTAAACCACTCGGATGCCACCTGGAATGTTTGTTCTGTATAGAGGCCTGTAGCCAGTCGGATAAGGTCCATTTGCTGGGAACGATGAACTGTTTGGAAATGAAATCGTAACAAATGGTTCTGTAAATACTACTAGAAAGGATTAAACTAAATTACCTTAAATTTCTCGGAACTAGACAAGGTTGCTATCACTTTGAAGTGCTTTCAACTGGCAGTGTGATGGATGCTTGTAAAGAGAGCAGTTTTTAGAACTAGGGTATAAAGTGACTAATGAACTAATGCAAACTCGGTCAATGAATTAAGTAAAATAAAATCAGCAATCTGGGCACTTTTTTAAAGTATGTGTGCACAGTCAAATTCAAGAAGGTGATAAACCATCAGGCAGGCAGCAATTTTACTATTGGAAATTCCATCTTTTGCTATCCATCACAACACGGGACTTGTTTATTTTTATACCTCTACATTTCTGGTGAAATGGTACTGCATGAACAAACCAAAATCACAACAAAAGTTTTTGTAATCATAGATTAGTCTCATTTCTATAACAGACCCTTCTCTTTCCACTTTAAAGCGGCACTGGCACATTTTCACAAAATATGAAATTTCTTCAATTTGCTCTCAAATGATATTCTAGGCCATTGGAAGAACAGAGATATATTTTACACATAAAAATAACATACCCCAAAACAGATAGGGACATTGATATGAGGATAAAGACATCGAGGTAATTTGTAGGCCAACTTTAAAGTTTTCCATAACTTTAATCAACAAATGTGTATATTACATGAATATTTTTGACTCGTACTCACTGATATTAAAACCACAAAGGTTATAGACCGATCAAACAGTGTACATAGCGTGGGAAACATGCATACAGCATGCGTGTTCTTGTGTTAAACGCCATTTTCGTCGTCTGCTGAATTTAACGTCGCCGGCGACGTTAAATTATAAAATCGTTCTGTTTACCCATAAGGAAGCTGATTTGGTCTTAATCATTTCGGGTGAGGGCTTTTGTATATATAAAAGCCTTATAACCATGCAAAAATATCGACTTTGAAAAATCTTGAGGGCGCACTATTTTTCAAATGTGCCAGTGTCTCTTTAAGCATAAGAGTTTAAATTTGAAGAAATTTAAGTTAAAAATTTCTCTTTTTTTCATACACTAGCTATTTAGCTTCATACCCAGAGGAAATGCCTTGTCTAGTAACATACCTGAAAAGAAGTAGTTGAATTCATCATCGCTGTCAAAATCCAGCCTGGAATATTCACAGCTAGGAGAGTCATCCCTGGACGGAAAGCCAACCTGAAAAGCACAACAAAAATGACTTTATAATCCATTTTCACAACAAAATAATAACTTTTGAAGTTTTTAGGACATTAGGTTGAACTTCGTCAAGATCGCTCTACCATAGTGTAAAATTTCACTGAACCTTTGGTGACATTAACTCACCCTTTGTAACTTCTCTGTGAATAACTTCAGAATTTGTGGTACAATTTCCAGCAGCACAGGGTCCTTGCCGATGTGCTCATGTCGCAGGAATGCTAGGTAGGTGGTCATGGTCATGTTGGACACGTGGATGCTCGGATGTTGGGTGAATGACAGCAAGGCTTGGAGATATGACTTGAAGTTGGGAGGCCTTGAGAAGTCTTTCAGGTCCGGAGACTGCCAATGTTGGAAGATACAAAAACAACTTCAGCATAATATGGAAATTTTAGTTTCATTAAGCTATTATAACTGCTGCATTTTTATTCATTCTGAGGTGCCATATGACTGTCCTTTATCTTTACTAATGGTTGTTCCAACCTTGAACCAGAAAGGTTCTTTTGACATTGTACTAAACATTTCATATGGCAGTACCTGCAGTCATCCATGCAAGCTACACAAACAAAAATCCTCAAAAGCACATTTTTAAACCCAAATATCTCGGGTTGCATCACTTTTCAGAACTACCAGCTGAGAGAAGAGACTGCTGAAGATAATATCCTTATCAATTACATGCAAGTGAACAACATCAAACCACAAGGTCTTACATATAAGGCACAGAGTTGCACTCCAAGTCCTGTTAGTACTTGACAGAGCTTCTTAAGGAAGATGTAGTTGTCTTCATCCAGGCCTACGCTGCAGGCCAATCTAATGCATAAAAAAGAGGATAAACCAGTCTGAAATTACTTTTCAAAATTTTTGAAGAATGCTTTTCACTTGGTATTTTATTGGTTAAAAGGCAAGAGTTCCAAATGTACCCCCTTCAAAGTGCACTTGTATTATTATTATTATTTTTTTGGCCTTAGAGTAAGGGTATTTGTTAGTATTAGGCCATAAACAAAAGAATTTATTTCATGTAAAATTTTAAAAGGGGTACTGAAAGTAAGTGTATTCGTACTGAAGCTTACAAACTTTTATTAATGTTGCTGCTACAAATCTAATCAATGACAGTTTTCAAAGGAAGATAATACACAGTTAAACCCAATCATCAACCAAAAGAATGCACAGATACATAGATGCACACACATACATTATAGAGCAGAATTTCATGGAACCTCAGGGTTTTATCATGGGGAACGGGATCTCCCATCTTGCCAAAATTTGGCAGGTTCCCCCACAACTGACATTTGTCTCCATTTTTTGCCAGATCTTGTCCCCCATTTGCATTGAGTCACCACTGAACACCAGAAAAATATAACAAATTATCAAATAAAGTTTTGATTACACAAAAAACTTGCACTGTACTTTAAATATTTTTTTCAAAATGCATCCCCATTGAAAGAAGTCCCTGAATCCTCCAATGTCATTCCTATCAATCAAGAAATAAAACCCCTGACTTCATATGATAAAACATAAGCTTTCACTTACCCATTTGTTTCCATTCATGCCTACTTCCGTTATCTGTCATCCAAAATAGTACACATGGGCAGCCCTCACTGAATAGCACCAATAATGGTCTTATGTCCTCAACCCATTGCCCTACAAAAATAAATCAAAAATTGAAAAACCAAGAAATGTTTATTACACATTAGATAAGGAAAAGTTGCAGACCTAAACTTTCTAAAGTGATTGGGGGATCAGGGTAGGTTCAATTGAGGGGTAAAAATTATTTTTACCTCGATGGGAATTGGAAGGACACGGGCTTCTGGGTATACTTTTCCACAGTTGAATTATGGGGCTAACCAATACTCCTGATACTCCTCTCCAAATAACTAGCATTCTCTCATTTGAATAACCGTAATTTTTGTAAAAAACAAAGCAATTTTACATTCAAGATCCCTGAAACGACATCTTCATGTATATCAACAACTATGGAGAAATATTTACTATCTTTAAGATGGTGCAAGCTGCTCCAACAAATGACTTACTTTTCGCCGACTATGAGTTGCAAGCATTCAGCAGCCAAGAGTTTAAGATGGCGAGTCTCCTATTAGGTGGTACTAGTGTCTTCAATAATGCAAGAAGCCTGAGCAAGATGTGCTGACTATTTTAACCCAATCTACATACCACTCAGTGTTTAACATTACCGCCTTGGCTACTCTTCTGATAATGTGGCTGAAGGGGAAAAACACATAAAAATGAACTTTGACACGTAGTTTCTCTTACTTTGTGTTTATTCCACCTCATCCCGACTGGCAAAAGCTGGGTTCATACCCATCGGCAGACCTCTGCAGATGCTAGCCTTCTGCTTTTTTATGCAATGCATATGTTCCTGTGTCTGATGCGCAAAGCATGTTTTGAAAATCCGTGGTCGGCTGAACGTCCTGCCGATGAGGGATGACCCACCATAATAATGGCTGCCTCCAGTAACACTACTACTACTTTTAATTTTAAAACTTAAAGCAGTACAGCACAATTTTTTTTGAAGAGCGCCCCCAATTTTCAGAAATTTGAGAATTTTTTGCAGATTGCATTGGTAATTGACCTAGTGAACCATACAAAAATTTTCTGCGTGTAAAGAAGGAATTTTGTAATTAGAATAATTAATATCGGAAGATCTCCCGTAATAATTCAACAGCTGCTGGAAACATCTTCCAAAATGAAATAGTCGGGAAAATGCACCATGTACGTGTCTAAGCCGTCATTAGGTGTTTCAGTGGTTCAGGCAAGTCAAGATAGAAGGCTCATTTTCGTGAGGTGACACGATTTCATCATGGACTGACATAAATTTGGCATTCCAGCTCCACCATTAGCTAAATTACAATCAGGGATCCCGATTCTAATTACAAAATCCCTTTTTATGACAAATACGCATTGTTGAGCACTTTTTTAACCACTCACAGGTATAGCTTACCAGAATCTCAAATTTAAAAAATGGGGTTGTCTTCAAAAATGAAGCGTTATTGCTTGAACAATTCCTCTTTCTGTTACTACAATGCTTTTGAACTCTCATGTGTCTGCCATCACTCTATGCATTAGTTCTATAGTCTGGTAGTGATAGTCATAACATTTATGCAGCTTCAAGAAATGCCGTCTTCGTTTGCGCACGTTAAAAAGCGCTGTCGCTTCAAGTCAGCGTGAGCGATTTACTATTGCAACCAATAAAATCTCGCGCTGACGTCACCGCATGGAAGTAGCGCCATGGACTATAGATAATGCATGTCAGAACTCAGCTGCGTCATTACTCTTGCTACCAACATACCATCGTACTTGGGAATCAATCATATAAATCTGAACACACTTGTCTGTTTGATTTATTAAATGAAGGAACCAACCTCGTCTTAATTTGGCTCAAATTTCTCCTTTCTAAGGCAAATTGGCAATGGTCACGGGCCAGATGTTTGCACGTATGGCAACATGAACTATTGCAGGACTAAAGGTCCATTCATACCTTGCTTCACTGAGGCACTGCATTGCCTTCTATATGATCACTCTCTGACATACAATCAACACAACTCACTGCAATGCATTTGAAATAAATTTAACTTTATTACGGGACCCATGCAGTATTTGGGTAAAGAGACTGAAGGGTTGTTTTATTCTTATAATTATTTTCAAAATATCTGCCATTAAGCATTCTACCAAATCTTTGGTTAGACTTTAGCCACGATCTGAATCTTCAAACAAAATTTTCAGCCAACGTGTGGTTTGATTTGAGACATTATGTTCCTTTAATTGGCCAAAAGACTGATACTCATGCAAGTGCACTTCCAACTTTATGCTACGGAAAATCACAAAGGATGTACTAGCCTTAGAATAACTATTAAATGAAAAACTAACCATCTTTTGTTAGGGTTTAAACAGATCCTCTTGAAAAAGTTCCAAAATTCTGTTGCTTGAGGTGTTTGTGTCACCGTGCCCTTTGACCTTTAAACTGTTGCGATTTTGGACACAAACTACAAAATCCTAATTTCTTACTGAAACAACCAAGTGTACATGAACAATTAGGTACACATACAGTACTTTGGCCAACAGTTATACTATTCCTTAAGAAGTTTTAAACTTAAGATTGGGGTTAGCTATGGATCACAAAAGAGCCCTTTAACGAAGTTACTTACCTGTTTGTTGATTAGATTCCGAAAAAAATAGAAACAGATTTGCCATTGAATTGATTAGTTGTTTCTTACTTTAAAGTGGATTGTGTTGTTATTTTAAAGTTACACAATGTGGAGGGTTGTCACAGTGTATGAGTGGGTGTATAATTTTTAACCAAGTCCAGTGCATTTAAATTATTGATGCCTGTGCCATGTCGGCAAGACATTTCAGAAATGTCGACAAACTTTACTTATAATTGCACTCAACTACAGCAGACAATTAACACCCATTGTAACTTACACATTTTCGCCAACCCCTAAGAATTTTGTGAAAGTCAAGTTCAAAACAATACATACGATCATACTTATCGGGTATGATGGAAGCAGTTTTTATTTACAGTATTGCACTCATTTGTGGTGATTTCGGGGGTGATCGATGGGTATGTTGAAGTTAGCCCACTGAATGGACGTACCCCAGGATCTTAAAGTTGCACTAAACTCTATTGACAATTTATACTCTGTTACAGATAGAAGTCCGTGCATCCTCTTTCTTTATACTGAATAATTCTCTTCTCTATAGCGGAGGTCAGAGTTTAAGCTACTTGATATTTTATCAACCTTATAGTACCTACCAATAATGTTTTATCTTATGGGTGGTGCTGTAATAATTGCAAGCAGAAAAGAAACGCAATGATTTTCCCCCATGTGACTGGTAAGGCGCTTGTAAAAGATCCCTGCCGTCTTTGAGAAGGAGATTCTGGAATGCTATACATCTTCAAACCAGACGTAGTAAGATGAATAACACTAGTTCTGTTTGGGATTCCTAGAGGAAAATAACGTTTTTAACCGATAACATTTGAAAACATTTATAAGAGTGGATCTGCATTTCTTCTAAAATTGGTACTGTTCAGATTCTTAGAATGCTACTAGGTACCTTGTTTACAATTTCATTTCTTAATTGGAAATTATTATTAACAACCACCGTCTAAAATCAATCAGAATCAGATCGTGAAAGAGCAGTTATGTACTTTGCAAAATATTTCATTGACTGTGTACTCAAATCCACACTAGCAAAGTACCATTACATTGGGGGCATAAAAAAAATTACTTAAAAGCCTCCCAAAAGTTAGCTATACACTGATAATCACATTTATAGAAAAACCCTAAATCAGAATGAAAATGGCAAATACAATCGGGTTAGAAATTGGTGGAAAGGTGCGAGATTCCATTTAGATTCTCGCAATCTCAAGATTTACGAGATTTTATA
>JAMKCH010013757.1:0-23859 GCA_023653785.1 Ophioderma brevispina | reverse complement strand
GCCTCCTCGGACAACTAAAATGGGGACGGAGAGGGGTAAAATGGGACGGGCGGCAGGGAAAGGAAGGGGAAGAAAGGGAGGGGGGGAGAAAGAAAAAGGAAAGGGGCAGGAGAAGGGAAGAAAAAGAGAGAAGAAAAGGGGAAGGAGAAGGTTTGGATATGAAGAAGAGAGGACAAAAGGGAGAGAGAGGGAAAAGAGGGAAGGGTAGAAGGGGAAAAAGGACGAAAAGGAGAAGGGGAAGAGGAAAGGAATGTAAAGGCGAAGAAAAGGGATGGAAAAAAGGAAGCGAAAGGATTTAACATCCATATCTTATGGAAGACTATGTGAAGTTTTTCCGCCTCAACCCCCCCCCCCCCCCCCCCCCCCAAGCTTCTTGAGTCTTGCCCCCCTGGAGGCTCAGGTCTGGTTAAGCGCCTTGCCCCCAGGGGGAGACACAAAATATTTTGAGAAAACATTGGCTGCTATATCATGATAGTGATAATAAATTGTCCTTTTGTACGATGGAAATTTGATTATTTACTTGGTCACTTTGTTATTTTTCAGATAGGAGCTCAAGTCAGCCCCATTTATTTCTCAACTCACAACTTCAAAGGAGTTACTCCATTTCTGTAAATCCTGCTGAACTGAGATAACTGTGAAAGTGATGAACTTGAACTAAACTGCAGTAGTGAACACGGATTTCTGTAGCATCTTAAGTGGAATCTTGTGAGCATTAAAAACGCAATGAGAGGATACAGACCATTTGCGTGCAAGTACTGGGAATATAATTTGCTATCATTGGATAGCCCTAAGACGCACAATGCAATGCAACAGAAGAAAGAATATTTCAATATTACACAAGGCAAGCAACATGTGCAGCAAGAAAAAATCCACATTTCAATGCAAGTATGCACAAATGCTTTGCACAGAAGAAAAATCTTACTGAACACATTGTCCTCACACAAAGGTGAAGCACCTTACCATGTGAGTTATTGTCAGAAAAGTTTGACGGAGATGCATCTTAATGAACACATTCGTACTCACACAAAGAGAAAGAAGAAAGAAACCTTACCAGTGTGAGTACTGTCAGAAAGGTTTTTGGACGGAGACACATCTCATGCCACCATTTGTATTCACCAAAGGAGTGGAAACCATTATCAGTGTGAGTATTGTCGAAATGTTTTGCACGGAAGGCACATCTTACTGAACAACTTCGTACTCACAAAAAGGAGATAGAAACCCTACCAGTGTGAGTATTGTCAGAAATGTTTTGCAAAACAGGGAGATCTTATCGTCACTTCGTACTCACCAAAGGAGAAACCTACCAGTGTGAGTTGGTCAGACATGTTTTGCACGGAAGACACATCTTACTGAAACATTCGTACTCACAAAAAGGGGAAACCCTACCAGTGTGAGTAATTTCAGAAATGCTTTGCACTGAAGACATATCTTACTGCACACACATTCGCACTCACAAAAAGGAGAAACCCCTACAGTGGGAGTTATGTCAGAAATGGTTTGCACAGGAAGATACATTCTTACTGAACCCATTCGTACTCACACCAAAGGAGAACCTTACCAGTGGAGTCTTGTAAGGAAATGTTTGGACGGAAGGCATATCTAACTCAACACCTTCGTTATCACACAAAGGAGAAACCAGTCATTGTGATATGTCTGAAAATACTTTGCACGAAAGCAAATTCTTCAACATCACATTCGTACTCACACAAAGAAGAAAACCCTACCCTGGTGAGTATTGTCAGAAATGCTGCACAGAAGACATCTTACTAAACATATTCTTGCTCAGAAAACAAAAACAATCACTCTAAGTTCTGTCAAAAGGGATCTCTCAAACTTCACATTCGTACTCAAACAAAGGAGAATCCCTACCAGTATGAATATTGTCAGAAATGCTTTGCACAAAGAGAACTCTTGAACGTCATATGCATACTCACACATAGGAGTGAGTGAGTGAGTGAGTGAGTGAGTGGAGTCATTCCACACGCGCGGAGCAGCGTGTGGAATGACATGCCTAAGGAGATTTGTGAGGCTGGGTCTGTGTCCTGTTTCAAGTGCATTTTGAAAACATCCTTATTCCCATGTTGAGTTTGTTAGTGTTTTTGATGTTTGTTGCCTTTATTTATATATGTTTTTCTTGTAAAGCGCTGTGTTCTTAGTAGAGCGCTTATAAAAGCTTGTATAGATAGATGGAGAAATCGTCCCGGCATTAGCATTGTCAAAACTGCTTTGCACAAAGTGTGAATATTGTTGGAAATGCTTTGGATGAAAGGCCAATCATAAGAGACATTAGTACTCGCACAAAGGAGAATCCCTACCAGTGTGAATATTGTCAAATGCTTTGCACAAAGAGAACTCATGAACATCATATGCATACTCACACGTAGGAGAAATCTTACCGGTGTAGAAGTAATTATCGTCCGGCGTATTCATAGTCCGGGAACAATGGTGAACAATAGGGCAATCGATTCAGTTGACTCTTAACGCAACATTAGTTTCACGCTTTATTCCGTTATCGTCTATGGAGCCCCGGACTATGGCTCCCGCCGGACTATATCTGCTTTCACACCGGCATTAGCATTGTCAAAACTGCTTTGCACAAAGGGAGGCCATAAACATTGCATTGCTATTCACACAAAGGAAAACCCTTGGACTAAATGGAGGCTAGGGCATTCATGAAAGGGAGATCTCAAAAGACAGTCGTTCTCAAATGAAATAGAACCTGTATCATTTTGTGTGAATATTGTCAGTTTGAGGAAAGGAGTAATTTTAAACTAAACTAGGCTGTTTCATATTTACTCCTATACGAAATTATAAATTTCACAATTTTTGTACCAAAGAAACATTTCTCAGCTTAATCTTTTCAGATGGGAATATTTTTGATGGAAAGCTTTACATCCAGGCAAAAATCAGTGCTTTCAATTTTTGTAGGGACACCTGATATGTGAAATCTCTCGATGAACCTTTAAAAATATGCCTTGTAAAGCCTATCAGTGTGAGAATTGTCCACACACACATTACAGACACTGAGACATAGCCACAACTCTGAATTTGAAAACAGTGGGTCATTGGGTACAAGATGGGTCAAGCTGTGGTTTGGCTGACCACACTTATCATCAACCTCTTATTAAGGCAAAAGTGCATACTTGTATTTGGGGACGCCCACACTGTCTCGGCACTGAAGGCATATGTACAACATAGGTTATTTAGTGGTGTGATCCTGAAGAGACTGGAGAATTTCTGAAGACACCTATAAATAATATTGAATGTTATTCTATCAGTACAAGCCATTGTAGCCAATATACGAGACCAGAAATGACGTACAAACGCTCGCTGAAAATGTTCTTTTTTTATATGACTTTTTTGCCTGCTGAAGATAGCTCATTTTGTGCAAGAAAAGATCTGGTTTAGAAGGATGGGAGAGGTAAGGGAAAGCACTACAAAAGACCCGATTTGGTTTTACAACTCTGAAGTCAGAGTCTTAATTCACATGATATGAGCAAATTCCATCAAAAATGGCATTTAAAAGCACCAATTTACATGAGATGGGTGCTTTTAAAAAGATGTCCGCCCAATTCACATGCATTGAGCGGATTCAGCTGAAGCGGCCTGACAAGCACCCCCAATTCAGTTGTAATTGGGGATTTCACCCAAAGTGGCCTAAAAGCACCCAATTATGCAATTTTTTAGTAATTTTTGGGGAAATATTACACATCCTGTACAAAACTTTTCTTCTGTGATTAACTCATGAAATAAATTATAATCATTTCATCACATCCACATCATGGATAGAAAGACCGTGTTTGCTTGCCCTACGGTACAGGCGGGGTTACCGGAAACAGTGCACATGTTGAAAATGCCTTCTTCCTGCCCTGATTTTTTTGGAAGATTAGCACGATACCTCAACAAAATGAAAAGTCATGATTGATGAAGGCTGATTTTTTGAGCTACAGAGCATTCGAAAGATTTTGCACGTTTTCCAAAAAACGTCCAAGTCAAGCCTAGTTGAATGTGTTACTGAAATTCAAATTCCCTAAGCCCTCAGAAATTATACAAAATGGCACAGACCAAAAATCTTTAACACCCACCCAAATGGTTGTTACTAGTCCCACACATTATGATTATTAATTTCAAATTTCATCTTAAAGGGGGATGGCCCGTTTATTCCGATTTAAAGTATATAAAGTTTTCATCTTGATTAGAATGACTTCACCCCAAAACCCTCATCTGTAAAGTTTCGCGCGATATTTCAACCCGCGTTTTATGTGAGAGATAAAAAATGATTTTTAATCCATAGAGACTGTGTAAAATTAATATTGGTCGGCCAAAATTGGGGCCATTTCGCTCATAACATTCAAACAAAACATCTTTGGCCCTAAGATTACACAGGGCAAATGAGGGGAAAAAATAGCAGCTTTTTCTGATACCAAATTGTTGACCACTTCGGTAAAATCTTGGGTCCCTGGGGACGATCGAGGCTATTAGGCGATCGGGCCATGGACCTTTAAGACACAACTTATCAAACCTTTTGTGACTCGGACGCAAACACTGCTGCGGCACTGATGTCTCTGCTACACCTAGGTTTAACTGTAGTGCGTTGTGAAAAGGGTTTGACACAATTAGCGGGCGCTTCTTCTGGAAATGTCTTGATGTCTTGATGTCTCTTTAAACATCAACATTGAACTCGCCAAAGGCTTATAGTTAGTCCTTCTTTTATTAATCATCAATTCATTGCTAATTGATGGATTCTATTGTCCATCGAGAGCGGCGTTCCGTGTTAATATTGTTGCTCTTATTTGCGAAACTAGTCGGCCGTTTTATGTCCGTTTCGCCGAAAAAATTCGGCAAATGTTTGGAGCTATGGGACCTTCGTCGCTGTGTAGTTTTATTTGTTTTGAATTTTAGTGACGGGAGGGAGTTTGGGTAAGTTTTGGGACATATTTGACGCCGGGATTGTAGTCTTTCTTACTGATGCTATTGGTATGTTGCATGCACCTATTAAAGACACTATCAGTGATTTAGCCGATGATACAAATATTTGAAATTGGCAGGAATAGCTTAAAAAGTGAGGACATTACCTGTAGAATCTTCATAAGTTAATGTTAAACTATTAGATTGAACAGAAAGGAAGAAATGGCAGTATTCAATCGATATTTAATCTCCATGCAACGTGTTGTAGTAAGTGTCCGTTCGGACAGTTAATGATAAAAATACCCGATTTTGTACTTTAGTTTGTTTATTGGCTTATATTTGCAGGGTATGGGGGAAGGATTGGGATTTACCGTACTTGTTACAGACATGCAATAAATCTGATTTTTGATGATGTTTTCGATTTCTGATCTAGCACATCACTGATAGTACCTTAAACAGGGTCTAGTGGGCGGTCTTCGGGCGGGAAATGAAATGTGATATATTTTTACAATACCAAGGGCCTACCAGGGACTGAGGTCAAACAAAAGTGGCGAGTTCATTGATTGAGTAGATTTAGTAGTGTAAACAAATTTTTCCTGGAGATGAAGGTCGCCCCCCCAACTATATAGAGATGACACAAAAGAAGTATGTTTTACTTGAAATCAGACTTGAGTTTATGTTAATAACTCGGGGTACCGGTATTTTGCAACCAAGTATAAAGAATTTTCAAGCAAAAAGTATAATTTGCCTACTTTAGTGAAGCCAAAAACTTCCACAAAAATATTAAGTCCGGACCTTAGCAAAATTGGTGGATTATAGTGGGATCGTCCTTTGCAGAAGGCCAAGCATTTTTCCCATATGGCATTTATACTGACTATACATAGTGTTTATGACATAGGATGGTGAAAAGTTGGGTGTGGTGTTTGTTGGTTTGACGGCAAAGTTAGAATTTTAGTTTATGTATTTTGGTTATTTTATTTTTGGGAGGGTCTGTGAGAAACACTTTTGGTGTACGCTGAGAACATTATCTGGTTGTCAGGGGCGTGAACCAGACCTGAGCCTCCGGGGGGAGGGGGGGCAGACTCAAGAAGTTTCCCGATTTTGCAGGCGCCAATTTTTCCGGCTCGCTATGTTCGCCGAGTAGACCCGACCTCACCCTTCCCCTTCTTTTCTTCCCTCCTTTCTTTTTCCCTTCTTCCTCGTCTTTTTCCCCTTTTCTTCTTCAATTTCCCTCTTTTTCTTTCTCTTTTCTCTTCCTTCTCCCTTTTTCCTTCCATTTTTTGGCCCCCCTTCCGATGTTTGGCATCGGTGGGGGGGGGGAACTTCCCCCCGCCTTCCCCCCAGTTACGCCTGCTGGGTTGTCCATTAGTTCTTGTTGGCTGTTTTCGATCCAATGACATTGCTGCGACAAGGTATAGGCCTACCATGCCCAGCGTGGCTGTTCCTCATAACGATTAACCCTCGTGACCGTTGTAAGGCACCTTGAAACTGTTGAAAACCTGTTCTGGAATTTATAAGTTGTCCTTGAAAGTTGAAGAGCACTTTAAACACTATGTAGTTTTTCTAGATAATAATATTCGATCCTTAAATATGATAACAAAAGGGTAATGCACTTGCGACAGCGGTGGGCATACTTGGAATATTTTTTAATACCCTTACACTGAGATACTATATTCTATGCGAGTTGGGACGACAACACTCTTGCCTACTTTTGAACGGGTTTTTAGATATTTGTGTCGATAGTGCTCCACTACATGATTTGCCTAACATTCGACTTTTACCTTTTAATATCCCGCGTCGTTGAAAAGCGAAATGTTGAAATAATTGGCAGTACATAATCAATACTAAGGTAGGTGGAAATCTTGGAACACATCTGCCCGAAATTAATTACATTTTTTACTAGGAAATATCCTAAAAAATTGTTCAACAAGAGTCATCGAAATTTGTCAATAATATCCTCTATTTTTGATAGAGGATATTCCCTCAAGTGGCCTGAAACATAAAAAACCGTTAAAACCCGACAATTTGCTCTGGCTACCAGTATTTCATACCCCTCTGATATCCTTATTACGTGTGCAACCAACGCCAATGTAGTGCTGTAAAGAGATGCATATACGATTGTTCTCAAGCTTGCTGTATTACAGATCATTGTAAGGCAAGCCGTGGTAACCTGGAGTTTGAATGTAACTGTTTAGTGTAACATTTGCGACTTACCTTTCACACTGTAGTCAACAGACCACTGATGCGTCACCCAGTCTCATATTGAGTATACTTAGAGTGGCCTCTAAGGACCCTATATGGCCTTTGACCCCATTTTTTGTCAATCTACATAATAAACACTTCTGAAACTAAAATGATATGACAAACTTAAGGAACCACTGGTCCAGGACTCTTTACTGGTATGCTCAGAATGACCTATGATGACCCTGTGCCCTTTTGATCCCTCTAATGGCCTATGTGACCTTTGACCATTTGGTCAAAATCTATATTACTAAAATCAACTTTGTGGGTTGGTCCGGCTATGTGTTTCACCGTCCTTTTAACATACGGATAGGTAATTTTGTGTGGTGGTAGAGCTCCGACTTAACGAGGTTTGTGGTCACGTTTTGATGGGTCATTTTGGGGTCCACGGTCATCCCGGGTCTTGTCGGGTAACTTGGCCGTGCTTTGAGGTATGGTCTATGAGTTTTTTAGAATGGTGGTAGAATTTCGCCGTACGAGTTTTTTTGGTCACATTTTCGAGGGGTCCATTTTTGGGGTCAAAGTCATCGGGGGTCATAGAAAATGATGGTGTGTTGAGATAAAATAAATCATTTACCAGTAAGACATAGTAACACATTCTTAGGCAAAAACATAATATAGTCCTTTGTTCTGACATCGTTTGTCTCCGACTTTTCGGATGCCAGCACAGCATATTTTTATATTTAACCAGTACCTTGCTATAGCTGTGCTGTGTCCTTAAGTGTTAACAAATTAACTCCAGTGGTGCAAAGGGAATAGGCCGCCAAGATAATGAACCTGTTTGTGATTTGTGTTTTTGCCTTTTTGCCGTTGGCTCCATCATTGCTATTATCAGTGCAAGATTTTTCGGTTCTAATAGTTAGGCCTGTTTGGACTTTGTTCGCCACGACAGTCCCCTAAAAGGGGTCTGTCAGACAGCCGAGCCGTCATTTTTTTTTCGGAAAGCTTTATTTTTAAGAGCCTCTATCTCCTGTTGCAGTTCTTGTTTGTAAATGGCTCCGTTTTCAAGTTAGGAGCCTTTAAAGTTGACTTTTACGATTTTTGAAAAAAATTTCACATTTTTTTTTAAATCTCGCATATGTACTTAGTTCCTACTGACAGTTCTAAATGGGAGCTGTCATACGCGGAGCCCTGTCAATTTTTTTCGTGACAGCTTTATTTTAAAGAGCTCTATCTCATGATTGATGCATTCCATAACTATGTAGGTGGCTTCGTTTCAAGTTACGAACCTTTAAAGTTGACTTTAACTTCAACCTTTTTCATGTCATTCTTTAAAAAAAATCCAATGGACTAAGTTCCTAACTTCCTACTGACAGTTTTCCTTAAATGTGGAAGCTTTCATTTGATTTTAAGACAAGAGCCATTGGGCATGTATCCCCTCCTGAGGAGGTATTACACTGACATGCTCGCTATTTTTTTTTTTGTAAATCTCCCTGATTCTATTCAAATCTCCGATTCCAAGATCAAAATCTCCCTGATTCCAAAATTCTCATGTTGGCAGCTCTGCACAGGTCTCCAGGGGTCGTTTTCGGGTAACTTAACCATGCTTTGACGTATGGATATTAAACACCCAGGGTGCTAATTAGGTCGATTACAGTTACCTTTGTTTCTGTTCTGAAAACATTCAGTATACTCATCTAACGGGGTATACTCAGCTAGCGAAGACACATGCGCAACAGCACGGGCTCCACACTAGTATATACAATTTCTGCAAATAGTTAACAGTGCCACCAAACTGCTCAAAGGACCTTGTAGGACTCATATAGAGTAGTACAGGTCCTTTACCATCTAATGACCTAAATGACCTTTGCCCCGTTCAAACCTTTCACATCTTTATATTTATATCGGTGGTCTGTCACTGTGTCTGTCTGTCCTGAACTGCATATGTTCTCTGAGACCGAGGATTGCACCTTCCTGCAACTTGGTGGTTGGGTGCCCTTTTGACCTACGAAGACCGAGTCTGTATTGGTTAGTGTATCAAAGTCATCAGGAAATTCTCAGAAATAGCTTAAAAAAAAAAAAAGGGGAAACTTTGGTGTATCAGGCGAAACTTGGTGGGCGGGGCGATTGTTGATGATGAAAATTTTAAAGGTCATTGGGCAAGGTCTCAGGGATCAGTCAAGGTCAAAGAAACCGCAAAATCCGAGGTTCATGTCAGGCCAGATGATCGCAACACAGGTGATAGCCAAATCGAGGATCGCCTAGTAAAATACTATTATTAAAAGAAACCACCGGTCCAGAACTCTTAGGTATGTACAGAATTACCTCTTATGGCCCATATGCCCTTTTGACCTCCATTGGCCCTACTTGACCTTTGACCCCAATAATATCTAAAACATTTTCCAAGTTAAGTTGTATTAGCCACCAAGCTTGCTCAAGATAACCACTGGCCAAGGGACCCGTAGGCTAGAGTCAATGACTGTAATGACCCTACAGACCTTGAACCACAACTACCACATTCCCTAACCATCCCAATGATGGATTACTGAATCATTGATGCCAACCCCGTTATTTTTGTCAATATTCTTTCAAATAGTGTAAAACTATTAAATGTACAATGTTGTGATGATCAACACAAGTGTCGTAGCAGTGAATGTGGCGCCCGGGGGAAAGATGTTAACGTGCCCCCCCCCCCCCATAAGCGTAGAGTGAGCAAAAAGGAGTGGGATCTGATCCAGGGGCTCTCCTTAGGGCCCCTAATGTAGTCCAGAGGTAAGCCCCTACAGGGGTCAGGGGCGGAGCCCGATGCTCTCGGGGTTTAGTATGTTTGAGTGCCTTCGGAGAGCTCTCAGAAATCTCATTATCTTGAAGCAGATAGACGAATACGCCACCAGCAGCCGTTTCCGGTGGCAGAGGCCCCGGCGCTATCAGTTTAAGTATGTTTGCGTGCCTTCGGAGAGCTCTAGTTATCTCGTGGCATGAAGCAGGGTAAAATCATACTGCCCCTGGCGAGGTCCAAGGGATGGACCCCCGGAAGCTCTCGAGTTTTAGTATTATACTAAACATGTTTGAGTTGCCTTTGGAGAGCTCGTCATTAGATCATTAGCATGAAGCAAAGATCTAACTTGTGCAAGTTTTAACAAGTTTGAATACCTTCAAAGAGCTCTCAGTTAGATATATAGGCCTATATACTGCCTGTGACAGTGTCAATTTTATTTTTCCCCAACGTCATTTCAGCACCCCCCTGAGGTGGCACCCGGGGCATGTTCCCCCTTGCCCCCCCTAGTGGCGTAGCTAGTGGATGTGGTGCCCGGGGAAGATGTTAACGTGGCACCCCCCCAGCTCGTAGCATGAGCAAAAGCAGATGGGATCAGGGGCTCGCCTTAGGGCCCCTAATGTGGTCCGGAGGCAAAGCCCCTTACGGGGGTCCAGGGGGCAGCGACCTCCGGAAGCTTTCGGGTTTTAGCATGTTTGAGTGTCTTTGAAGAGCTCTCAGGTATATAATTTTCTGAAGCAGATGAACTATACAGCCCCTGGAGGAAGTCCAGGGGCAGAGCCCCCGGAAGCTGTGGGGTTTTAGCATGTTTGAATACCTTCGGAGAGCTCTCCTTCATCTCATTATCATGAAGCAAATGATCTATACTTGCCCCTGGTGGCAAAGCCCCTTACGGGGGTCCAGGGGGCAGAGGTCCCCGGAAGCTCTCAGGTTTTAAACATGTTCAAGTGCCTTCGGAGAACTCTCAGATATCGCATTATCTCGAAGCAGATGAACTATACTGCCCTTGGCGGGGTCCGGGGGACGGAGCCCCCGGAGGCTCTCGATTTTTGAGTGCCTTCGGAGATCTCTTTATCTCATTATTATGAAGCAAATGATCTATAATTACCCCTGGTGGGGTCCAGGGGGCGAAGCCCCTGGAAGCTCTCAAGTTTTAACAAGTTTAAGTACCTTCAAAGGGCTCTCAGTTATGAACTATAGGCCTATACTGCCTGTGACAGTGTCAATTTTATTTTTCCCCTACGTCATTTCAGCGCCCCCCTGAGGTGGCGCCCGGGCACGTGCCCCCCCTTGACCCTCACCAATTAACTCATTAACAGCTTGGCCGATTTTAATTGTGGGCCGCCAGCTTTAACTTTGCATTCTGTTGTGTGTGTGGGTGTTGGTGTGTGTGTGTGTATGTGTCACTAAATGTTGTTTTTTTTTTTAAATTGACCTCAATTGATAAGTTGGAAGTTCAATTGGAATCAAACCTGTCATAGGTGCACCATGGGATCCCTCATATGTTGATGAGGTCAAGGGTCATGTGCCAAGGTCAAAGGTCATATGAGGTCAAGTTTAAAAATAGGCTAAAAATGTAAAATTGACCTCAATTGAAAAGTTGAAGTTCAATTGGAACCAAACTTGTGTCATAGGTACACCATGAGATCCCTCATATGTTGATGAGGTCAAAGGTCATATGCCAAGGTCAAAGGTCGCGAAAGCCGAGAACCGCAAAATTCTATTTTTTTTTGTATGAAAAGAAGTGCATTTAAAAGTCGGACAATTACAAAAAAAGTCGGCGCAAAAGTCCCACGCGTAAAGCGGCCAGCGCGAAAATTTGGAGGGTCCCTAAAAACCCCACCCCCCTGGCACACTGGCACATTTGAAAAATAGTGCACATTTGAAAAATAGTGCGCCCTCAAGATTTTTCAAAATCGATATTTTTGCATGGTTCTAAGCTTTTATATACAAAAGCGCTCACCCGAAATGATTAAGACCAAATCAGCTTCCTTATGGGTAAACAGAACGAATTTTATAATTTAACGTCGCCGGCGACATTAATTCAGCAGACGACAAAATGGCGTTTAACACAAGAACGCGCATGCAGTATGCATGTTTCCCACGCTATGTACACTGTTTGACCGGTATATAACCTTTGTGGTTTTAATATCAGTGAGTTACGAGTCAACGAGGTCAAAATATTCATTGTAAAATACACAATTTGTTGATAAAAAAGTTATGGAAATCTTAAAAGTTGGCTAAAAATTACCTGGATTCTTTATCCTTCATCCCCCCCTTATCAAGTCCTCTTAATCTGTTTTGGGTATGTGATGTTGATATGTAAAATATATTCTGTTCATTGCCAAGGCCTAGACTATCATTTGAGAGCAAATTGAGAAGAAATTTAATATTTTGTTGTTGAAAATGTGCAGTGGCCGCTTTATAAGTGTTTTAAATCCGTATCAGTTGCAGGGGGGCGGATCCAGGATGTTTGAACAAAACGTCAAAATTACCGGGTGCTTGCTGAAGGCTGAAACTGTCCAAAATGGGCTGAGATTTGGACCAAAGATTTTGCAAGAATTACCGGGAGGTGCGTGCCCCCTCCCGCCCCCTCCTAGATCCACGCTGGTTTGGGTATAATGCTCAAATGATTACTAATTTAAAATGGTACGTATTTGTTAAAATGTTTAATCAAATATCAGATATAGACATCGATTTAATCTATTACCCAGTGGACACAGATCAACGTTTCAACGTTGAAATGGCGTTGAAACAACGTTGAGTTGTCACAATCACGTTGTTTCAACGTCAGTCAACATTGAAATGTGATCCTGTGCCCACTTGACTTATGTTATAATAGCTGTATTTGATTTATCGTGTTCTTTTAAAGGGATCTAACGTTTGCGTGTTCTGAATGTGATTGTTGATTTTAGTAACTTAGTTGAAGATTTTGCTTGATACATGGAGGGGTGATGAACTTTGTCATCAGTGTCTGATGTGTATAATTAGAATTGATCTTGTGAAGGTGTTGTGTTTTTGTAGATGGCATGTTTTTTCTGAGATCACAGCTGTTGACCCCATGAAAAATGTCTATTTTTAGAACAATTTTACGTAAGGCGACACAATTTTGGGACAAAACTGATATAAGTAGGGACAGCAAGAGCTATAATTCTGCAAAAAATTAGACAAATCCATTGCGGGAATATTTGCCATTAGGACCTAAAAAGGTTCATGATTTGTATGTTATAGTCCCCCTATATGCTCATTCTCCACAGGAAAGACATTTGCCCGCAAGAAATTTCATAAAATGTACAACAGGATGTACTAAGTGCGACGAAAATAATTCAAAGTAGTTGTCAAAAGTGTGTCGCCGGCAATAATTTTTATTTCTGGTTTTGTCATAATAAAGACTTTCAAACAGCTGGTATTGTTCACTTCAGATTGGTTATCTGTTTAATACATGAATGGGTTGATGATCTGGTCCTTCAGTGTATGTGTATCTATTTAAAATTGTTGTAATTGAATTGAAATGAAGCTTAAAGAGACACGAGGAGATTTCAGAAAGAAGCGACCCCAATTTTTTGAACCCGGGATTTTTGCACATATTGGAATGCTTCCAATGATATAGATTTACACCTGGAAGTGAAAAGCCGATACACAGTCTTTATGTAATTAATATGATGATGTAGTATTCTGTCGTGCACGACAGAAAGTCAAAGCACAGTGTTCTATGGGACAATTACGATGTCAGGCAAGTTCAAAACAAGGTTTGCTGTTTTCTTTTGTACTTGTTTTCACAATAAACCTCCGGAACGTTCTTGGTAGGTGGTCGACAATCGACCTGTGCAATTTGAGAGAAAATTGTATTCCTAAAAACTCTCCTCCTGTCACTTTTAATATTGCGTATTTTTTGATACATGTTTAAAGGATATCTAATGACACGATAGGACACCAATTGTGTCGAGTTGTTTCAGTTAAATCTTAATCCTCCACTCACTCACTCTAGAAAGAGACATGAGGAGATTTACAGAAAGAAGCGCCCAATGTTATCGAACCCTTTTTTGTGTCGCCTGCCCCCAAGGCAGGAAGACCATTGGGATCACTTTGTCCCTGTTGTTGTAGTCGTGTTTTAGTCTGTGTTGATGCTGGTGTTGTTGTGTCTGTTGTGAAAAAGGGAAACATTTGCTTGTAATATCCTCATACTTTAAGGATTTAAACCAAACTTGGGTCACAGGTGCAACAGGTGACCCCCACTTTTGATGAGGTCAAAGGTCACATGCAAAGGTCAAAAGGTCATGTGAGGTCAAGTGTAAAAATAGGCTAAAAATGTAAAATTGACCTCATTGAAAAGTGAAGTTCAATTGGAAACCAAACTTGATCATAGTTGCAACATGGGATCCTCATTTGTTGATGAGGTCAAGGTCACAGTCAAGGTCAAAGGTCATGTGAGGTCAAGTTGTAAATAGGCGAAATGTAAAATTGACCTCATTTGTAGGCCTATCATTCCACTAACCGCGAGGCAGGCGGGACACAAGCGGTCCGAGGACCGATGTATTTTTTTACATATTGCGAATGCCTTACCAATGTATTAGATTCACACATGAGGGAATAAGCCAAAATACGCTGTCTTTAGGTAATAAGATGATGATTTATTACTTCGCCGCAACAGAAAAGTCAAAGCATGGTTTTCTATGGGGAACGAATTACGATAGCAGGCAAGTTCAAAACAAAGTTGCGGTTTTCTTTGCCCCCTCTTTTCCACTAACCTTTGAAACGTTTTCTCGGTAGGTGTCTACAACCGATGCCAGTTAAATTTGAGAGAAATCGTGTCTTAAAAAAATCCCTCCTCCTGTCACATAAGCCTAGTATCATTGGTACCCTTAGCAAGAATAGTCCTGAAAAAAAAACACCCCTTCGTCTGCTAAATTAGCTGTTTTGAGACCCTAAATGCGCATCCGCTCGGATCCGGCGTTTTGCCTTTCAAAGCACCTAATCTGTGTTTCTTTCACGCGGGTGTTTACAAGTTTTATAGCCAGTGCCCCCCACAGGAAATTGCCTCAATTCACTGTCCAAATGCACTAGTTTGAAGAAAACATACCAGTCTACCAGTAATCATGAAATTCCATCACTTCTAACTATTGTCTGTTTCAAGTAACTTAGAGTCCGGTTTTATAATCATTTCAAAAAAATATACGGTTGGGGAAAAAATCCCGAAAGAAAAGTTGTTATTCATTCATTGGACCCCACAAGATCATTGGGCTCCAACTTAAAAACATATTTCTCTTTGGATTTTTATTCAATTACACTGATTTTTATTGACAAACGACAACAAACTGGGTGCAAGTGACTATTGACTTTGACCCTGAAACTTTTATGGCAGACCCATTCACGAACTAGGGGGCGCTTCAAAGCATGTTACGGACAATTATTGATTCGTGGACCTGGCTTTGATTTCAGGCGTTTTCGCGTGCATTAATGCACGCGCAATGAACCTTGGAATATCTCGTGGTATTGGCAAAATTCGCTGCAAATAAACAAGGGTTCGGATTTGTCTGGGGCACAACGCAACGTGCTTATTCATTTCATACCAGTTAAGGTGGCGGACAATAGGCCTATGATCGTGAACCATCTCCTACGACACGACGACAACTTTTATTCCTACTAAGCTGGAGCAATGGAACCTTCCTACAAAAAACGTAATTACTAATGGTACCAAACCTTAGTAGATCATTATTTCAAACGAAATACCCAAATTCAATAGATTTGAAGGTTTAAAATGTCTCATTCCTTTTGTCATGTAAAAAACGTAACTAGGTCCAAAAGATACCCAACAACTTTCTTTTTCGTGATTTATTTCGAAAACGTATATTTTTGGAAATAAGTAATTAAACCGCCGACATCTAAGTTAATTGAACAGACAGTAGGGCATTATCAGCAATTTTAAAGCACCGTTTCCATGCAGCAACGTAGTCCACCTAAGATTTTGATCCTTACAGCAGCCAGGTTTGTGGTGCATAACCCTAGAAGGTTGTTTTCTGCACATGTCATTGCAATCAATAAATTTATTAAGTGCCTCCAATTATGTGAAATGTTTTTTAACAACAAATTTCATTTTGTTTTTATCTTAATATATAGCCTGATAGTTTTATCAAAATATTTCTCTCTAAATAAAAATCTGTTTTGTTATGATCTATTATAATGTATGTGGCTTTTTCAAAAGTAAAAATGTTGTAATTGAAACATTTCTGAAGTTTTCATATTGGTCAACATGGTATGTGATTTTAAAGTTTTGTGTTTTTGGTTCCCCTTCCCACCACTTCCTTCCTCTTACACTCTTTCTGGTCCCTCCTTTGATTTACCCGGGATTCCCTATACACCCCCCCCCCCCTTCTTACCACCGCTGCTAGTTCTACCCCCACCTTCACCTGCCGCCACACACCTTCCCCTGTTTGTAATATTCTTTTTCCTTTCCCTCTACCCCCCTCCCCTTCTCACACTCTACACGCCATTCTAGTGTTCTTCCCCTCCTTGCCTATCTCCCTACGTGCTTTGTATAAAATTTGTATAATGCATTTAAAGTCTTGACTCAGAGATTTTTGAAATATATTTTTGTGATTTATTGAAAATAGTCAACTAGAACACAGATAGGCACTTAAAAATGCCCCAATTCCAAAGTTTGAGATTGTATCGGATTTTTCGTTTGCATGCAGTAAACATTTATGTGTAGTATACAGTGCCATAGGAACTATGTATAACTAAAATTTCCGGATCCGGGAAATTATAACACAAGTTGTATTTCTATATGAAGGAAGTCGATTTGTAGCCTTAGCTATTTCACACATTGTTTAGTTTATATGTTCAAGTATTATGAAATGCAAAAAAAAAAATAATTGTTTTGAGAAATTGAGGGGCGCCCCTCATCGGAAATTTCTGAGAGCGGCCTTTAATGACAAAATATTGACAAGTGTGTTGAGGTTCATAAATTCTCATCCCATCACACACAGGGGCGTAGCCAGATGGGGGAGGAAAGGGAAAAAAAAAGGGGGGGGGGGCAGAGTGCAGGGGAAAATCGGAGGAAATCAAACACAGATTTTTGTCATGGTTACCCCTTTTCAGTATTATTTTTTTTGTCCTGTGACCGGGAAATTTTTGCACTTGGGTCAGGACATACACAATACTCCTGAATAAAGAGTTACAATCAATTGGAATATACTATTGTTGATCCTCTGGAAACCGACCTGGGGTGAAGGGGTTGGGTTATGAGAAGTGGAAATTTTGATTGAAACAGTGTGTCATTGGTACAAGTCGATCACGGGTTTGAAAAATGGTCATGGGTTTGTATTCAGTGTGGAGGCCCCCAGGTGGTGACACAAAGAGTTTGAAGAACATTGTTGTTATTCATGATTGTGTAATTTTGTCATTTTTGTACATTGGAAATTGATTAGTACTTGGTTCACTTGTATTTTTCGATAGGAGCTCACGGTAAGCCCAAATTTATTCTCCACTCACAAATTCAAATGGAGTACTCCATTTCTGTAAAACATATCAAACTGCGATAATTTGGAAATGATGATTAAATCTTGAATAAACTGCAGTGAACACAGATTTCGTTGCATCTTAAGTGACTATTGTGAGCATTAAAAAATCGCGATAAATGAGAGGATTACAGAACATTTGCGGCAAGTATTGTGGATTATATTGCAATCATTGGGTAGACTAAGACAGCACAGCAATGCACAGAAAGAAAATATTTCAATTACAAGGCAAGCAACATGTGCACAAGAAAGGTCACATCAATGCAAGTATGCTCCATGCATGCTTTGCACAGCAAGAAGGACATATGTACTGAAACACATTCGTACTACACAAAGAGAGAAACCCTTACCATGTGTGAGTAGTATTGTCAGAAAATGCTTTGCCCACTGAGAGATATCTTACTGCACACATTCGCACCCAAAAAGGAGAAACCCCTACCAGTGGAGTATTGTCAGAAATGGTTTTTAGCGCGGAAGACACATCTTACTGCACACATTCACATCACACAAGAGAAAACCCTACCAGTGTTGCGTATTGTCGAAAATGTTTTGGACGGAAGGGAATAAAGGTATACTGAACACATTCGTTTTCACACTAAGGAGAAACATATCGGTGCGGTATTGTCAGAAAATGTTTGCAGGAAAGAGAGATCTTAAACGTCACATTCGTAACTCACACAAAGGAGAAGACAACACCAGTGTGAGTAAGTGTCAGTAAATGCTTTACGACAAATCTTACTGCACACATTCGCACTCACACAAAGGAGGGAAGAAGAAGAAAACCCTACCAGTGTGAGTATTGTCAGAATGTTTTGCACGGATAGGGAATCTTACTGAAACATTCGTATATTCACACAAAGGAGAGAAAACATATCAGTGTGAGTAGGATTGTCTGAAATGCTTTGCACGAAAGCAAATTCTTCAACGTCACATTCGTACTCACACACAAAGACAGAAAACCCTAACCTTGGTGAGTATTGTCAGAAAATGCCTCACAGAAGAAACATCTTACTAAAAATATTCTTGCTCAGTTTAATAAAAAAAACAATATAAGTTCGTGTCAACATAGGGGATATCTACAAAAGCTTCACTTCGTACTCACAACAAAGGAGACCCTCAGTATGATATTTTCAGAAATGCTTTGCACAAGAGAAACTCTAGAACGTCATATGCATACTCACCACCCGTATTGTGAGTATAATAGTCCCGGTTGTAAAGAAAAGAAAACTGAGTGTCCCCCATGAGAGGAGTGTACTAGCTATCCCTAGCAACATGTACAGAAAATGTGATCTGGTAGAAGAGGTCATTTGGGTACCGTGCTAAAACAAATGATGAATAGAGCACTCATGGCGAACACAATACACAGATGAATGGTAGGACACTCAGTCACAGGGGCACCACTGTAGTAATACGACACCCGGCATTAGCATTGTCAACTGCTTTGCCACAAATGTGGGAATATTGTTGGAACAATGAGTTGGATAAAAAGGCCCAATATAAGAACATTCCTTACTCGCCCAATAGGAGAACCTCCCTACCAGGTGAATATGTCAGACTGCTTGAACAAGAAATCATGAAACATCATATGCATACTCACACGTAGGAGAAAGTTCCGGCATTGCATGGGTCAAAAATGACTTTGCACAAAAGGGAGGCCCATAAACATGCATTGCACTCACACAAATGATAAACCCTACAAGTGTGAGTATTGTCACAAATTTGCTTTGCATCTAAATGGAGGCTAGCACATGAAGGGAGATCTCAAAAGACACAATGTTATCAAAGAAATAGAACCTGCAGATCATTTGTGTGAATATGTCCGTTTGATGAAAGGAGTATTTTTTAAAACTAAGAAATCATGAGAAAGTAATTAAAAATTTGTTATTTTCCTTTGATTCTAACATTTAGCTAAAGAAGTCCTCAGCGTGAGCTTTGTTCAGATTATGCTCTTAAAACATGTTAAAGGGCACAAGGAGATTTTGAGGCAACCAAATACTATAGTGTCATAATAAGTAATTACACAGAGAATGAGACAATCAATTAGATTCTTACTGTATTTGGCATAGAAATTTCTGTAAAAGAGAGAAAAAAGTGATTTTTGGTGTGCGGATATTTCAATTAAAACTACATAGGCTGATGTTTCTATTTGCTCCTATACGAAATTATAAATTCACAATTTTTTGCCTACAAACGAAAAAATTTCTCAGCTTTCCTTTCAGATTGGGGGAATATTTTTGATGGCAAAGCTTTACATCCGGGGCAACATAATCAGTGCTTTCCATTTTGTAGGGACACCTGATATGTGAAATTCGCGATGAACCTTTAAAAATATACCCTGTAAAGACTATCGTTGTGAGAATTGTCCACACACTATTACAGACAACTGAGCATGGCCAAATCTGAATTTGAAAAGTGTGGGTCATTGGGTAGGTACCGTCGGGGTCAAGCTGGTTTTGGTGACCACAACTCTTCATTTAGGCAAAGTGCCATATTTGGGACGCCAACACTGGTCTCGGCACTGAAGTCGTCTCTACACTAGGTTATTAGTGGTGTGCTTCCTGAGAGACTGGAAAATTTCTGAAGACAACTATTTTTATAATATGAAGGTTATTCTTATCAGTATAAGCTATATTTGTAGCCAAATTAGAGGCCAGAAATGAGTAAAAACTTGCTTGCCGGAAATGTTTTTATTTTTGCTATACATCTGAGCGTGAAGATTAGCTCATTTTGTGCAAGAAAAGATCTGGTTTAGAAGGATGGCAGAGGAAGCACTACAAAGACCCAGATTGGGCTTTTCCAAAATATGAAGTTCGGAGAGTTAAGCAGTCAGTAAGTACGAGACACAGTAAGATGGAGGAAGGAGTAGAGTATAGAGTTAGTAGTAAGTAGTACCTCTTAAAGGGGAGTGTGTTCCTATCGTCTTTGGGACCCCCCTGGATTTACTCGGGAAGTAGTATCGATTTGATATCAGATGAAAGGCCGTATTTTTTCTCAATTGTCGTCCTGAAATTTGAGCCTTCGAATCCATTTCAATCCTAATATATAAACAAACAACCGCCTTTTAGTGGTTAACCACTTTATTGCACAGTATTGAATAGGGCTTTGCAACATGCATTATGCGTCTACTCAAAACCGCAAGTTGTTTCCCACGGTACTTGATGGGGTTGATGTGCAAGTGCCAGGCCTTCTCATATCAAGTCAGAGAACAAATACACATAAATCGGAACAACCACCTTTAATTCACATGATATGAGCAAATTCTATAAAAAGGACATTTTAAAGCACCAATTTACATGAAACGGGTGCTTTTAAAAAGATATCTGCCCAATTCACATTCAGTGGGCAATTCCAGCAGAAGAAGAGTCCTAAAAAGCACCCTATTCATTAAATTCGGTGTATTTCACCAAAAGCACCATTATGCAAATTTTGTATTTTTTGGTGATTATTAACACGTCCCTGTACAACTTTTCTGCTGTGATTAACTCACTGAAGTAGAATTCTAATCAATCAATCACATCACCTCATGGGATATCGAAATAAACAACTATGTGTGCTGCAATAAGGTTACAGGCAACTGTGCAAATTTGACACTGCCTTGCCCTTGATTTTTTTTTTTTTGGTGTTTTTTGGGGGGAAGATTAGGACTATACCTCTTTCAACAAAATGAAAAGTCATATGGTGAGGCTGATTTTTTAGGCACAGAGCATCGAAAATTTGCACGTTTTCAAACGTCAGTCCACGCCTAGTTGAATGTTACTAGAACCTAAATGCAGTTTTCCCCCAAATCCCTCCAGAAATGATACAAAATGTTCACAGACAAAATATTACCACCCAAATGGTTTGTTACTAGTCCACGCATTTATGATTACTTTGAAATTTCATTTAAAGGGGGATGGCCGATTTAGTTATATGAAGCTTCATCTTGATAGAATTAAATGGCCTTCACCCCAAAACCCTATCTGTAAAGTTTCGCACCGATATTTCACCGTTTTTTATGCGAGAGTTAAAACATGATTTTGTAATCCCCATAGATGTCTGATGAAAATAATATTGGCGACTAAAATGGGGCACATTTTCGCCTCATAACATCCCAACCAAACATCCCTTAGCCTAAGATTTCAACAGGCAAATGAGAAAATAGTAGCTTCTTCTGATACCAAAATGTTGACCACGTCCGGTAAAATCTTCTGGGTCCCTGGGGACGAGGCTATTAGCTTTAGGCCATCTACCTTTAAAGACACCACTTATCAACATTTTGTGACTCTTCATTTGGCAAGGGCCGTATTTGGGACGCCAACACTGTCTTGGCACTGAGTCCTCTGCTACACCTAGTTTACTTAGTGGTGCGATTACAGTTATGGCAAAAAAACAGGGATTTGACAAAAATTGGGGGCGCTTCGTTCTGGAACGTCCTACGTTCTCTGTAACACCAACATGGAATTCCCAAGGCTCTATACTTAGTCCACTCTTCTATTTTATTATTTTTGTCATATTCTTCAAATAGTGTAAACTAGAAAAATGCCAATATAATGCTGTATACAACACTAAGTGGCGTAGCGCCCGGAAAGATGTTACCGTGCGCACCCCCCCCCCCACGCGTAGAGTGAGCAAAAATGAGTGGGATCTGATCCAGGGGCTCGCCTTGGTCCCCTAATGTAGTCTCAGAGGTAAAGCCCCGTACAGGGTCAGGGGCGGAGCCCCCCGGAAGCTCTCATGTTTTTAGTATGTTTGAGTGGCCTCGGGGGAAGAGCTCTCAGTTCTCTCTTTATCATGAAGCAGGTAAACTATACTGCCCCTGGCTTGGTCCAAGGATGAGCCTCGAGTTTTAGTATTAACTAAACATGTTTTGATTGCCTTTGAGAGCTCTCATTCGCTCCTTATCATGAAGCAAATGATCTATGCTTGTGCAAGTTTTACAATTTTGAATACCCCAAAGGGCTCTCGTTTGATCTATAGCCTATATCCTGCCTGTGACAGTGTCAATTTTATTGTCCCGCAACGTCATTTCATCACCCCTGAGGTGGGCACCCGGGCATGTTCCCCTGCCCCCCTATGGCGTAGGCTAGTGGATGTGGTGCCGCTGGGGCAGATGTTAACGTGCAAACCACCCCCAGCTCGTAGCATATTAGGCAAAACAATGGGATCAGGGCTCGCCTTAGGGCCCTCAATGGTGTCCGTAGGCAAAAGCCCCTTACGGGTGTCCAGGGTCCCCGACTCTCTCGGTTTTAATATGTTTAAGTGCCTTCGGAGAACTCTCAGATGTCGCATTATCTCGAAGTCAGATGAACTTACTACTGCCCTTGGCGGGGTCCATTGGACGGATCCCGTAGGCTCCGAATTTTTGAGTGCTTCGAAGCTCTTTAATCTCATTATTAATGAATCACATGATCTATAATTACCCCCCTGGTGGGGTCCAGGGGGCGAAGCCCCTGGAAGCTCTCAAGTTTTAACAGTTTACGGACCTTCAAAGGCTCTCAGTATGAACTATAGCTTATTACTTACTGCCTGTGACAGTGTCATTTTATTTTTTCCATGTCTTTCACGCCCCCCTGAGTGGTCGCCCGGGCACGTTGCCCCCCCCCTCCCCCCCCCCCTTACCCTCACTAATTAACCTATTAACACAGCTTGCCGATTTTAACTTGTGGTCCGCCAGCTTTTAACTGGAAGGGCCACTTTGCATTCTGTTGTGTGTGTTGTGTGGGTGTGTATGTGGTGGGTAAATGTGTCACTAAAATGTTTGTTTTTTTTTTAAATGGACTCATTGATAAGTTGAAGTTTAATTGAATCAAACCTGTCATAGGTGCACCATGTGATCCCTCCATATGTTGATGAGGTCAAGGGGCATGTGCCAAGGTCAAGTCATAATAGGTCATGAAAACTAGGCTAAAAATGTAAAATTGACCTCACTTGAAAATTTTGAAGTCAATTGAAACTTTTTGTCATAGGGTACAACCCATGAGATCCCTCATAGGTTGGATGAGGTCAAAGGTCCTATTGCTAAGTCAAAGTCTGAAGCGGCCCACAGCTTATCTTCTTTGAATAGCGAGCACGAAAGCCTAGAACCGCGAAATCTAGTTTTTGTTTGGTATGAAAAGAGTTGCATTAAAAGTTCGACAATTACAAAAAATTTGGCGCAAAAATACCACGCGAAAAGCGGCAGCAGCGCGAAAATAAATTTGGAGGAAAAAAACTTTTTGAAAAAAAACCCCACCACCCCACCCCCCTCCTTGTTCACTTAAGTGTTACACGATGTTATGAAATTGACGTCAAATTCTTCAAATAGATAAGCTCGTATAATTTTATTAGCTGGTATGAAATAAAACACCAGTCGGTGCCGATCTCGGCTCCGAAACCGTAAAGTTGTAACCAATACGTCCGGCAAAAGGGTTTTCAAATTCGCTGTAGCCCCATATTATACTAATAATATGTCACCTCTAGTTAGGCCTATCGACTAAAAGGGCAACTCATCTGTTAACA
>JAMKCH010013756.1:0-38523 GCA_023653785.1 Ophioderma brevispina | reverse complement strand
TGGCAGTTTGATATTCATATTTCACCAAATGTTACCCCCCCCCAGCTTTCTTAGACATAATATTAATCCTAAATATTCCTTCTTTACTAAACTATGTACCGGTCAAGATGTGTGGAAGTGGGTCCCACAGTGTGGTGGTGGGTGGGGAGGGGGGGTCAGGGGTGGGGTGGGGTGGGAAACAGGGAATTTGGTACACATGAAGTATCTATGGCATGTTGGATATTATTTCACCAAATGTACCAGCTTTCTTATGACATATATATTAATCATAAATATTCATTTATGTTCCTGTAGGTATAGAAAAGTAGCTAGACCCTCCCAATGTTCAGTTCTTTAGGAAGAGTATTCGGTTTTGAGACCGAGCCGTATTAGGACAGGGCCAACCCCAATATTCCATTTCCAAACTGACACCTCATGCTATAAAAAAAAACGTGTCCTAGTCTGGGGGTAGCCTTCTATGGACCATAGTTAACATTCCTACTGACAGTTTTTCCTGGGGCTGCACGGGGGGTGTGTTTACGGCGGGGGGGGGGACGATGACTATTTCACTAGGTAATGTTGCAATTCAAAGGATAGAAAAATATGATACATTTGTTATGAAATATAAACATTAGCAAATTAGTTGGCATCATCATATTAAAGTTGTAGGCGGTCAGGTTGTGGGGGGTGGGTTGGGTTGGGTGGGGTGGCGGTGGGGAGTTGGGGAAATTTGGTACACATTTAGTATTTGGCATGTTGGTATCATATTTCACCAAATGTTACCAGCTTTCTTAGGATATATATTAATCTAAATATTCATTCATGTTCATGTAGGTAGGGGAAGAAGTTGAGCTATTTAGGTTTTGTGAGATCGTATAGTACAGTATAGTACAGAGATCGTATAGTACAGTAAAGTAAGGTGAGACAAGCCTGATCGGTTTATCAGGATGGACATTTGACAACTTTGAAAAGTTATGGAAAGCTGTAAAGAAAGTTAAAAAAAATACAGGCAAGTAAACTTGCGTCCATCCCCCCCTGGCAAGATGGCAAGTTCTGAAACAGACTTAAGATGATCCATTTGTACTTGGTCCATGACCTTTGACATCATCCACACCTGAATGAACCCTACTGACCTTAACCCCAAGTCTGGTTAAAATCGGACTTAAACTTTCGAAGGAGACGCGGAAAAAAATGAAAACCTAATCCAAAACCTAACCAAACGGAACACACACATACATACATACACACACCACATACACACACCACACATACATACATACATACATACCTACATACATACATACACCACCGAAAAATGGAGGTAGTGTTAGTTTCGTGTTAGATCTAGGGGCAAATTTCCCCAACTATCCAAGGCTGGGGTCCGCCCCGTGATTTCTTTCAAAGTGCATTTAAATGCCCAAGTTAAGGGGAAGTTAGGGATATATAATTTCAAGGCCAGCTTTATTGTTTGACAGATGTAAACAATTCATTCGGACGGCATTTTCAACATCACGGACGGCAGGTGTGGTAGGAGAATGATCCGCCGGGTATCACAGTCCGGGAACAATGGCGAACAATAGGGCATCGTTCAGTTGACTCTTCACGTTAACATAAAGTTTCCCGCTTTATTCGTTGCGTGATGCAGCCCGGACTTGTTCCTGCCGACCATATCCCTTCACACGGACATGCTATATTTGCATTGGAACTGGATAAATTATGTATAAGCATCTGAAAACTTTAGAAAAGTAATTCACTAATATCATGTTAGTTTATATGCATGCCATACTATCTGACAAAGTTATTTGTACTGGAACATTTTGCATTTTTAGCCCAAAAACCTGAAGGACCATCGCCGGATAAGGGAGGAGGTTGCCCCTATATACTCATATAGTTAAAATTTCACATCAATTTTGAATTGGTTGTTTTACAAAATACTTTATAATGTACGCATTGTGTTTTTATTCCGAAATGCACTGGTATATCAAGAAAAAATGAGCATGAAAACTTCAGGGGCATGCCCTCTGGGAAAAAAAAACAAAGCTTAGAGCACGCCTCCATTTCATTGACCATTTATGACTAAAGAAGAAAAAGAGAAAACAGGGAAAATGTGCAGGAGCTGCCCCTTTGTTATGGAAGCTTGTGATGCAGGAGGAACATTTGTCCTTCATAAGCTACAAAGAGGCTACATGAGCAGCCCTTTATAACAAAATACTCAGATAACCTCTAGTATGCTGATATAGCGCAATGAATGCTAAGATTTAGGATTATATAACTGTACTTTATACAACGCAATGGCCCACATCTAATGACAAAGCATGGCCCATGACCCGCCGCTATTTATATCATGCGCAAGTTAAAGCTCTGAGCCCAATAAAATCTCAATTCCCATGGACCAGTTAAATAGTTTAATTCACCAGTATATTGAGCCAATACACCCTCCCCGTATTTCTGATACCCAGAACATGAATGGTCAGCTGTTGTTAACATGTGCCCAACCAAGGGTTTGAGGCTACTGAACAGAGAGCCTTGCAAGATTAGCCTGCCTTACCTCATAGTGATATGGTGTGATATATATGTAAGAGGGTCGTTGTTTTTGTGGCAATTCCTGGTGGCATTTAGTGTTCAGCCCCACCCCACCATAAGAAAACGAAAATTCAAAAATGAGGTCGTTTCCCCCAAGAACCAGAATGCATTCAGAATGTTAATGATTAATATAGAGCACATCCTTTGCAAAGCGGCATCGTAGTTCTTGGGGGGGGGGGTCAGATTGTGGAAATTTCAATTACCAGTGCATATAGAAGTCTGTGTTATAACTTTACATCAAAGGACTTTTGGGAAATTTATGGAAAGTTGAATTTATTTTTTGAAAAACCAGCAAAGGTCAATTTTGAGGATGTTGTGTATAATGTGGAACGTTTCAAATTCATTTCATTACGTGGAAAACTATTAGAGGGCCTTCCTTCATTCTTATCCGGCGATGTCCTTTTGAGATCTTTTGGTCATGGTCATTTAAGAAAAGTTAAAATGATTAAATTTGAAAACAAAAAAATGTGAAAAACATAATATTATCCAAATCTTTATTCAACCACCCAACGCAACAGCCACCTTTGAAAAAAAAACTCTGACAATGACCATTTAGAAGTTAAATGTGTAATTTTAAATGGTGTGAAATTAGGTAATTAAATGTCCGTCCGTGTGATGAAAAGTTTCAAATTTTTGGTGAACGGTAAAATTAAGTGATCTGAGTTTCATTACACACAGTGAGGGTCAATATACAGTGAGATAGCTCAGCATGTTTTTTTATTCTTACTGTAAGGAAGAAAAAAAAATTGTACATTTTTGTTCCATCACAAACGAAACACTTTGTGCATCCAAAATGCTAACAGCCATGTGACATAACTATTTCTGTAGAAATATTTTCAGATATTTTTTTTTTGTTCAAGCAGGATCATCAGGACAAAACTTCAGGAAAGTTGAAGAGTATAAGAAATAGAAACAAATTTATTAGAGTGTAATAAAAATGTCCGTCCGTGATGTTTGTTTTAAACACCTAATTTCAAACTTGGCCTGTTCCATGGTCCAAGTAACTTGAGATATTGTTGAAAATTCCTTAAAGCGGTTTCAACACAAAATCTGAAAATATATTTTGCACCGCTTTGATGCTAAGCCTAAACCGATCAGGCCTCAGTATAGGCGAAATTGATGACAAAACAAAGATTCACAGATTCTGTCATGTATTTTACAATTTAAAGATACAAAAGAAAATTCAGAGAAACTTCCAGATGTGTCAAAAGCATCCTGATGACCAACGAGATTGACCTGTAGAAGTGAAATACCAGTTGAAGAGCTCCATTCCACATTTGAGCATCGGATACTGGATTTTGATCATACACTTTATGCTATACCCAAGCGAGTAGTTATTTATGCCAATGACACTGATGTAATAGTACTGTGTATCTAGTACTAAAGACTAAACTGAGGAAAGGAAATGAGGATTCTGAGATGAATATAATCTCACACGGGGTTGGAGGAGCTTTGGATGAAGGTCATACGGGACTGACTATCTGCCTATACATAAAATAGCTGCCAGGCTAGAAGAACATATCTGCAGAGCCCTCCTACTCCTCCACAGTTCAGTGGGCATATATAGATTGAAGATTAAACACAAACATTTTTTTAATTAAGTATAACTTTCCACAGGATGATAAAATGGAAAAACTGAATATCACATAATGTTGTTAAAAGTAAATTTCCTTTATTGAAACCCCACACCCGATATACTTTGAGAAAAAATGTACTCAAATTAACCCCATCACCAGTGACCCCCCCCCATCTTGTAGGTCCCGTGCAGCATATGTATTATGTGTCCCCCGGTGGGTGTTTATTTTATCCATTTGAACTATTTGACATGCATAAGTTTTTAGCACGCCAAGTAGGGTGGACCTGTCTGCCCCCTGGATTAATCTGCACTTCTGCGTTTACCTCAGAGGCTGACTGTGCTTTCTTGTTAATAAACATGTCGACTGCAATACGATCTGTGGTTTACCGGCCAGTCTCTTTGAAAAACTATGTGAGGGGTCTGTTACCAGTTTATTAACAGGACTGCCAACTTCTTGGCTGCTCTGAAAAAAAAAAGAGACTGCGTCGTTAAGTTATTGGAATTCGTGCCGCCTTTGACACACAGACCACAAACAGCTTTAACCCATTACTGAACACGTTGTATGGAAGCGCTGGAAAAGCTTAAAGTTGGTTTCCCTTCCTACCTAAATGGCCGGCCGCCGAAAACTCCGGAACTCAATCTATATCAGTCAGTGGTGCTTCGTCAGATCCTGTAGCGGTGGATTGTGGAGTTCCACGGGCTATGTTCCCGGACTTTGACTTCAATTTTGGTCCAGTGCCCCACTACAGTATATCGCTGCCACTGTTGTTCACTGTCGTATACGCCGTGACACCCAGCTGTTCTTGACTTTTTCCAATTCCTCCGGGATCGTGAAACATTCATAAGAAATATTGGAGTGTGTAAATAATCATGTATCAGTGGCAAATCGTAATTGAGTGTGGCTTGTTTTCTTGTCCTGGTCCTGCAGGAACAACACTAGATATTTAGAATTGACCCACATATTAGCCAATGAAGTACACTGTACACCTGTTCATAATGTCCAAAGAATGTCATTGCGCAGATAAGTTTACCTTGTATGCAATAGGATTTGTTATACACACTGATGTTGTTTATAGAAAGACATCTTTGTCTTTTAAATCCCATATGTTGATTCTGGAAGATTTTCATCCTGGTCCGCATTCTGAGGTGGCGATTTCGCTCCCCCGCCCTCTTGCTTTTTCGGTAGTGGCTTGTCTATTTCCTCAAAAAGTCCATCTGGTTTGTCCCGCGCCTGAAACCGCATTTATACAACAACTTTATTACAGAAGTTTCCGAAATGAACAAATGCAAATTACCCCAGGCCTTTTGGGAAATCACTTTGTAAGGGTGATACTGAAAAAACGAATGGAGTTTCATACAATGGCGTATTTAAGTTCGGGTCGGATCTCCTCTCAAATATAGGCAGGTACAGTTCAATCATACCTAACTACTTTGGCGCCACTATTCCGACTATTTTATGTTGCTAAATTAACTCTTAAAATAAGCGTTTGCAAACCATGTTTTGTAATATTTAGACTCACAAACACTTGTCATTGTAGCAACTTGATCAAGCTCCAGTGGGGTTGGGCTTTTATTTATTGCGTTACGGAAATTAATTAGAGTGATAATATTTGCCTCACGTAACATCCTTTCGCTTTTAATGAAGTTACACAAAAATATATTACTGCTTTTAAAGTTTGGAATTTCACTTTACAAAATTTAAAATTTCTATATTTAAAAGATCACCAAAGGATTTTTTTTAAATTTAATGTTGGCTTGTGGTTTTCACTGAACTTTTCACCATAATTTTCAAAGTCTGACAAACACTTTTGCTCTGCAGGTATTCAATTACCTTATTGAAGGTTTTATTTCTTTTTGATGTGGCACTTTCAGTTTTCGCTCCTTTAATCTCAAAATTGGTGACTTTTTTTAGCTTAGTAACAAGCATCAAAATAGTATCTGAACTAAATGTTTAAAAGTGCCTATATATCACTTGATTTAAAGATGATGTATTACCATCACTTTTTTTTAAATTTATGACTTTTTTAGTTCTGCCTTTGTTGCGACCAACTAGTCCTGGACTCTTTGTTTTTTTTTTTGTTTTTTTGCCCTCGTCTAGTTCTCGGTTTCAGTTCACGGTCCTCATATAAACTGCTGCAGGCTCCCGAAGCCCAACAATAAGTCACTTCTGGATACATGCTACCGTAAGCCGTACCAAAACCATCTTACCCCGTTTCATTTTGGACTGCATCCTCTTGCGATACACTACTGTGCAAGCCTGTTTAAATAAAATGAGTGTCCCCCATTAGGGAGTGTCCTAGCTACCATATAGGCACATGTACGGAATAAACCGTGACCTTGTAGACGAGGCCATTTTGGGTACAGTGCTGAAACAAATGATGCATACAACCTCAATGGAGAACAAATAGACGAAGGCTTGGTAGGACACTCGGTAACCCGGACACTGTAGTATATGACACCGGCAAATAGATAATACGGTAAGTATAATTAATACGAATAGAAGATGTTTCCAGCCTGTTCATGCCGAATGGCGGATTCCATCCTGAACATGATGCAACATTAGTTCCAATCACATAAGTGCTTCGAAAACAGTTGATTTCGCACAGCATGTACATTCTACAAGCGAATGTCAAGTTGTTGAAGTGTATCTATAGTATCCAGGAAGAAAGATCGTCTTTCGCATAATCTTACACTTGTAAAACTGAACAAAAAATTTAATCATGATCATCCAAAAAGGTCACACATTTCCATTGTTATGCAAACAAGTAGCTGGAATGAAGTATAGTGTCTCTCCCTCTGACCTCTATGCTTTAGATAAACGGCGAGAGATAGACCATTCGCGTATATAATTGTCCTCTGGAGTTGTGTTGAGCTTGCTAGTTATGACCATGTCGAGCCGCAGCGAGGACATGTCAGAAAATAGGCAAGCGAAACACCCCCTCCAGAGGACAATTATATTCGCGAATGGTCGTTTTGAGCCGTTATCTTGCATATAGTCGTTCGTGCAAAGAAGGAAATGCGATTTTTTCTAATTATTCAGTACCATTTTTATTACACAGTTTTTCTAATTTTAAGGTTAAAAGGAACATAGTGGCCTAACTATTTTCTTAAAATAAACCCACCTAAATGTCCTTGCTACATTCGCATGTGCAACACGTCCTTCAGCCATTAATAGACCAGCGGGTAATCTAGTGAGGTATTCAGTCTTTGGGCATTCACCTGTATGGGTTATTTTGTGATCCTAAAGCCCAAGATTAATCGATTGAGGTATCAGTCGTTGAGGCATTCACCTGTATGCATTGTATGAATACTAAAGCCCAATCCAATCGAAAACATTTACGTTCAGTATGTACCATATGAACTACAGAATTTTGTATCATTAAATGAGTAGAGACGTGAAAAGGAAAAGGGTATTCGTTAAAATACACTTGCAGCTACATGCTATTACTGGCCGTGAATCTTTGAATGTGTGTGTTTTTAATATATAACAATTAGCATCTCTTCTTTTATAATACAAATATATTTAGCATATGCCAAATCCACGTTCATGTTTGTATCCCTACATTCTATTCAAATTATTTGGATTAAAAAATATAACAGTATCGCGTCCTTTGGAATTCACCTTTGACCCCCCCCCCCATTCTGTAACCACCACAACTTTATATTTTGAATAGAGTACTGCTTGCGCCACACAAATAACATGCATACGCTGTGGAATTCAGCCTGACGAACTTTTATGTTTGTCTCGTGACACTGGCTTTTGATAGAAGCAGATTTACGATCACTGCAGGTGTCGCATAAAGCGATTATCTTTAAATAATCCCTCCCCTAAACATGGTAGACGGTGTTTTCTACCCCAATTCCTATTGCGTGTCTCTTTTGTTTGTACTGCCTCATGTCATTTTGAAGGAACAGGCCGGAGGCCTGTTCCTCAAAAATACTGGGCAGTGCAAACAAAGGACAATAGATAACGATGAAAGGAAATAGGGCTAGACGTATATACATGATAGCGGGCGGCGATCGAGAAGTAAACATTTTGTCCTCCACTTTGGACAGGGCATGAAGCCGTCGTCGCTTGCATTACTTCCAATGGGCATTTTTTACTTCAAATTTGTATTTACTCAATAAGGGAAAATCAAAGGTGTTTTTCACACAAAGGTATTTTTGTTATTTCAAAACAGACCATTAATGAACATAAAAGAGAAATTTCCGAAAACAGAAATAACTGAGGCAATGTGAATAATAAATAAATAAATCAGCAAATAAATATAGAGCATGTTTATAACAAAGATAAATGCGTATTTGATATAATAAATTATATAAATAAATGAATGCAAGGGCATTTCCGGCAAGTGCCATCTTCTTGTCCGAATACCTCTCTTGTATATTCCTGGCAGGCCAGGATTGCGTTCTGCAGATACAAGACGCTCCTCACTGTTCCCGCACAAAAAGGTCCGTGGGTGACAGGGCTTTCACTTTCAGCAATGCGGCCCTAGCCTATGGAACTCTTTGCCTATCTCTGTTCGCCACTCCAAGTCCATTTTTACTTTTAGAAAGCTCTAAAATTTCCATCTATTTCCTAAGAGTTGATTGTGTGCTTAAGTGTTTTTTTTTGTTATTGCCTCACATGATATTAATTATGTCTGTTTTCTTTATTTTATAGTTGGATGTTATTACGTACCATAGTATACAACATGTCTTGTAAAAGAGACCATGTTTTTAGGCTAAATAGTAATTACTCTCTATTTTGCTAAAGCGCTTTGACCTTGTTTTGAGAAGGCGCTATATCAATTGCCGTTTGTATTGTATTATTGTAGATGGTCCTGGGGGAAGGGACTCTTTAAATTTTAATCGCATTATGGACACGTGCCATGACGCAACAATCCCCTGTAATTAAGGGAAGTTATTTGCGAGACAAACATAAGTCTGTCGGCTGAATGCGACAGCGTACGGTTATTCCATGGGTGTCGAAGCAGGATTGTATTTAAAATATCATAGCTATGGTGTCGCTTTGTGCCGTATAGGAATGATACGCTAATGGGTCATTACATTAAAAAGATTAATTCCACATTTTTAATTACTGTTAATACTCTGAATCAAGTTAGAATTAATGGTAGGGATACCAATTTATCGTGGAAATTCTTATAAAGTAATTTTGCACAAAAGAAACGCGGTACGGCATATTTTTTAGTTTTGTAAGAAATTCACACGGGATGTCCAATGACATATTAAAAAATACAATTCGACAAAAATTATCTTTAATATCCCAAAATCGCCCGTTAATTACAAATAGACCATACCTTAGCAAAATGACAGAGTTGGGATCCCAGAAGCTCCCAATCGATTACAAGGTAGAGAGACATGTGATTTTGTCCATCAGCCCTTCGATAAACGAAAAATACTGACCAAGAGGCTTATGGCATAACGATGCAGAACACCAGAGATAGTGGCTCAGCAGAGGCCGGAGAGCTTCCCATAAATTTCACCAGGATGTGCAATTAGGTAGCGTGCAGTTAACAAAACATGGCACCTAATTTCAGCCTAAAGGGCCCGAGAAAGCAATCCCATTAACCAAAGTCTTAATGCTTTTCACGGTTCCATCATTTATGTAGAACTTCTGTTGTGGGCAGTGCTGGTGTATTCAATAATATTCGTATTGAACGCGGGGTTAAAGCGAAATTGGGGTATGTACAGTCAGGCTTGCACGGACAATCCCGTTTGTCTTGGTGCGGTTGTTGACCCCAGGACCAAGTTAAAGCAGAAAGAAAGATTTCTAGATGGCAGGTTCCCAACTTTTGTCACGAGGGCACCCATTTCGTGAAACGTAGCGTGCGCGACCCCCATACTCAAAATAATATTGTCTCAAAAGAACTTGAAGGTGTGTTGCAGTGTGGAGAGGTAACGTCAGTGGCAAGCCAATTTTTCAAGCAGGAGAAGGGCTTCGCAACAAGGTACCGCCTAATCTATCGGAGCTCTGATTCTGCTGAGGGGAAAAGAAGCAAGGGCCAAATCCTTAAAAAAAAATTCGGGTGTGGGCCTTTCAGGCATTCTGGTGCTCTCCCTTCCTAAAACAATGGTACGAAGTGACAAAAATTACCAATAATTGCATTACAATCGTGTTCATTTTTGGGTCTTTGGACATCCTATAATAAGTGACAATTTTTTATGATGGCGCGCGAAGCGCGTGGAAATTTTATCAAATACAATTCAAATTGGATTAATAAAAACACTGTAAAAATCGCAAATCACTTTGGCTTGCTTGAATGGCCTAATTCATTATAGTCGAGTTAGTCAAGTTTCTTGAAACAGACCTGTAAGTGAGAATTTATAATTTTTTGCCGCGCGAGTGCGCGGAATTTTAACTTATTCAATTAACTTCGCGGACCCTTTTAAGGGTCCGCGACCCCAAAGGCGTCGCGATCCCCAGGTGGGAAATGCTCTAGGGTTTTAGTTTCATAGCGAGTATCCAATACTCCAGCTGAAGTCCAAAGATCGAATACCTATGGTAGATTACCCCTTGGAGTATCTATGGTGATTAGACTGTATACATGAGAATATCGGAATGGCTTGGCATTGGTGGTTTTTTTAAACGGAAAAGGTAGGCCTATGTTCCCTTTAACGTTAAAATTATTAAGTATCAAAAATGGCGCCGAATAATTGATAAAATTCCATTTGATCCTTTGCTTGGAGTTATGTAAGATAAAGGTTTCCAAAACAAATTATTCGCGAATATAATACTCGTCTAGAGATATGTTTCGCTGCTGTTCTGACAGAAAAACTAGAAAGTCAACACATCTCTTGACGACCATATACTCGCGATTGGTCTTCTGTTTGGAGACCTTATCTAATTACATAGAGGTCAGTGGTCTATCCTGAAATGCAAATTATTCAAAGTTCAGTTCCAGTTTCTCCCTGGAAACCAGAGCTGTTTATGAATATTAGTATAAACGGTCTCTGCTTGGACAACGAGTTGCACCTGTCCATTGTAACAAAAAACATGAAAATCCAATTGTTTATACAGTGGATAACGAAGTGGCAGTTTCTACATCGGAAAAAAGCAAAAATCGCACAAAAACTACGATCAAATATTTCGTTTTCGTCGCAGGTCATTGGTCTTTCAAATCCAATCATGTGTGGACGAAGGCAGTCTCCTATGCATGCCGTTTTGAATTCACATCATTACAATGCACCTTTCCGACGAGAAGTTTTAAGTTAAAGCTTACGTCCCTATCTCAAAATCGTCATTATGATGAGTTATGATAATCTTAGGTAGGATGTCACTATGTTTTCTACGACGACGACACCCGCATTAAAAATGACGGCATACAACATACATGTAATAAGGAAAAACTTAACAAATCCAAAATGAAACAGCAATTTTAAACATCAGGAAAGTAAGGATGTTCAGGAGCCGTTAAAGACACCTGGTGGAAGGTGCCTCTCTAATCATGATAATATAACAGCAAGCTTTTCCAACGCCAGGACCAATTACGGTTAATGAATCGGTCGCCAAATCCTGCTTGGGGACGGGGATAAACAAGCCCCGTGTTGTTGTAACACAGAAGAAGAACTGTAGCCTTGTCTTGACACGACCATCATTAAGGTAGAATGGAGCCGGTCCGTGATGAAGAGATACACAGAAAGGGGGTGGGTATACGTTCCTTATCAGGCAACCAATGACGAGTGATCAAAGTTGTGACGAACTCTCGTCACGACCACATGGTGGAACCAGGCGCGCAAGCTTTATTTGGCACGCGCTGGAGCCGTTTGAGATTATTTGAGTGGCATCATAATCTACCCGATAGTTAATGGCAATCGATCATTTAACGTAATTGCCTGGAGAGATTCAGCATTGACAGTCATATTGTCCGTATATTTTTAACCATCTCAACAAATAAAGTCGAAAAAGAAGTCTTTGGCAAGATCAGCGTCAGAGGTTATCTTAGGGAAAGGGCCTTTGTTGACGATGAATTCAAATATGGTGACTTTTAGTGATGAATATGGCCTTGTACTAAATACAACAAGAAATTTGTCATTAAAAGAGGTCACGTTTCGCATCGACCAATGAGTTTACTTGAGTGTCTTTCTGAATAATAAGAGGAATATATTGTTAGTCGTAGCAGATCGTGATTGGAATCGCACATCTACGTTAAAGGGACGCTTTGAATCCGCTCCTGGTGGATCTTACTATATACCAAGGAAGGCGAGATCATGCTGGTAGCTCCTTAGTACAATAGCAAAGTTCATCCAGCAAACAAGAAGATTTTTGTAGGGTCGAATAATAATCACAGAGTGTATCATGGTCGTCACAATCAACTGGGACTGCACAAAGACGATCGCTGAGGAGAATCTTGAATTGATCAATATCAAGATTACGAAAATCCTGATCAATATGAAGATCACAAAATCACGAAATCATGGGTCTGGTAACGTTCACCTTTTAAGCCAACACTAACAAAATTACCTAACCCCACCTAACTAGTTAGGAGACGGTATCAAAGGTCAGGTAGATGTCATTACTCCTTAGTGCCAATGTGTGGCACTCCTTATATTAGCCTGGGGTTTATGGCTAAGCATGCAAGAATAACAGCAGATGAGCATGAAACCAGTCCACTCTAACCAAAATTGAACACACACAACAAAGGATCTGCTGATTGCAACTAACAAAGTTTGGAGACTGAGTCAAGGTCAACACCGATGTCGTTATAGTTCAATGTGTACACAACCTATCTTAGCATGTAATCCGGTTCATCCTGCGACTAAGTATGAACATGAGTTAACATGGCAAAGCATTCCAGAATAACAGCACAAACTACCACACATCACACACACACACCACACAAACACCCTCTGTCTCGGACCACGTCACTAACGTTCTACAGAGTTTGAATATTCACCATGACCCATATTTGTCCATTTGAAGTCTCAAAGGAAAATGCGATATTTTTTGATTATTATTTATATCAGGCTGCCGAGTAGTGCAAAGAAACTTGTAGTGTACGGTTTTCAATTCAAAAGTCCCCGGATGCCATACAATATTTTTTTTTTAATATTGTATGCATCGGCAATTTTTTATCGATCAATTATCGTATCCAGTGAATAGACTATCGATAATCGAAAGTTCGCTTTGATACCCGAGTGTACATGCGCCTATAAAAACACTGCTCTGCTGCGTCGGTCAACCGGAGCATGTTCACGCATCATAGCACCACTTTGATAAACACTAATGGCTCATCCAGGCCCCGCGAGATTTGCAAGTCTCCAGCTATGAAGAATTTAATGAGCGTTTTGAAGAATAAGATTCTGTAAACACTATCAGTGAAAAAGCAGTACTATTCTATAGCAAAATACCTACGTAAAAGAAGCAAGCCTGAATGTTTTGACTCCTTGACCAGATCGCCTCTTTCCAAGTTTGGAAAATTCTATTCGGAGTTCGCAAAGCAGACTTGCGATTACTACAAAACCGCGTCTATGAATGGTATTTTTGTACTGGATTATAATCGTCATTTGAATAATGAATGGCCCAGATTAATTGACATCATCAAGGATAACCGAGTTCACAACAGCTGCAAATGTTGCTTTTCAACAAAGCGGCCCTGGTGATCTGAAAAAATGGAAAGGCGATTTAAGACCACCACTCAATCAATCGATGAAACGACATTGAAACACTGTATCGTGCTGGGGTGTTTGATCAAGACTCGCCAGTTGGACTCAACAAAACCAGTTTTGGTTTGAGTAATGTTTGTATATATGTGCCGTCGAGGGGCAGAGAGAATTTGCGTGAGTTGAAGAGGGATCACTTCGTTGTAGATGTAAACTCTAATGGAAGGGAATATGTTGCTCAAGCGGTAGATGAGTTGACCAAGAAAACGACCAGAGAAGACAACCAGGGTTTCTCGAGCAGATGCAGCGCGAATGTATGCAACCAATACTGATGGGTGCCCGGTGGCATCTTTCAAAAAGTATGGTGCAAAACTTCAACCCGAGTGTGAAGCATTCCTTTCAAACGCCAAAACCAACTGCACCTAAGACGCAGAATATCCTTGGTACAAGAATTGCCCAGTCAGCCAGGTGACTCTTGGTAACTTTATGAAGTGTGTTGTCCAAAAAAGCAGTGCTGTCCCATGCTGCTATACAATCATTGTATCGTGCTACAGGCATCCGTACCCTAGACAACGAGGGCTTCACTACCCGAGATATATGCCAGTTCTCCGGACACATGCAATGAAAGGTAGCCTAGCAGTTATGTTTGGAAGGTTAAATGATAGGCAAAAAGCAAGACATGTCCTATGCACTTTCGCGGTCATTGGGGCATAGGCCTAGGGCGAGGCCTACAAGTAATTCTATAGAGCCAACAACAGCGCAGCAACAGTTGAGTAGGCCTCCAGACCCAGACAACTGCCACTGTGATGATGCTGAGATCCAGATCTTGATATTGAACTGTCCCTAGTTTCAACAGCTCGCCCTTCATTGAGGAAGGAATTCCTCCGAACAAACGACGCTATTAGCGGTGCTTCTGATGCACCATCTGACGCAGCCCTGTGATATTGAGCATAGTAGTAGTAGTCCACCACAAAAGAACGTCGCCCACGCCGGTTTCAGCCTGTGCGCAGCACTGCATCCATTTGTGTTGGCACCACTGCACAACGTCCACCATAAATTACTTACTACAATTACTTTCATACAAGATTGGTAACTAGCCCGGGTTTGTATATTGGATTATTTGAATATTTCCTTCAATTTAAAAACGTGGGTTGGTAAACTGTTGAATATTTTGAAACTTGAAGCTTGTGTTGGAAGTGTTGAACTTTGAAACCTTTAAACTTTGAATTGGAAGCCAAAAGGGAAGTTGGATGAAAAACCTGGACTTCTCATCGGTGCCGGATTTATATTTCTCTTTTTCTCTTTTCCGTATCAGTCAGCCTGATAATAATAATATCATATTACTGACTTTTTTTCGTATGATACAAGACTATATGCACTCGTCTAGAAAAATATTGTACTCGTCTTCGCCTCGTACACTATTTTTCTAGCTCGTGGAATATATTCTTGTATCATCCTCAAAGCCATTCAATATTAATAATATAAATATTGTCATGGCGAACCCCTTGCTAGTCAAGTTGACCCGTACTACCGCGCAGAAGCAAATGCAAACTACCAAAGACTGCAGTTGTGCTTCTGAACTGCGATTAAATGGGGCCCTTGCAAACCGTGAGACGAGAAAAGAAGAAGAAGAAGCGGAAATCCCCTGCTACAAAGAGGCGTTATATGAGGGGCTTGTGGAATGGCTTGCGAGGAGAAAGTATACCCGCGCGCCACCCGAGCCTATGGAATGTGAAACACCCGCACTTGGTGACAAATCTGCATCCTGGAGTTCCAGGGTAGAAGATGAATCACAGAGAAGGGACAGTAACGTAGTCCTGGATGCTAAAACCCCAGAGGTGGCGGGAGAGGAACTTTCTATTGAGATTCCACCAGCGCTCCTGTTTGTCTTACTCACACTGAACGCTCCATTTCGTGATACGGCGCGGATCTATGTCACCCAGTTCGCTAGTGCTCCTTTGAAAACTTGCCATTGTTCACGGACATGGATTTCACGCAGTTAAAGATGTGTATGAAATGCTTTGATTATGCATACTGGTCATCGATCTGCATGTAAACACTCCACTTGAGATACTGCGAGGCTTTTCATTCATGTAATGCTGTATCTAGTTAAATAGAGGATGGCGCAATAACCTCGTATTTATTCAAACCAACAACCAACCAACCAACAAAGATATTAGTAAACCCAAAATTGATATATTGTGGCCAATCTGTGAAAAAAATGGTAAAGAATCTGTTTTCAACTGATTTGAGTAGGTAAAGGTTGTCTAGATTTCCCGAAAAAGATTGCCTACAGTTAAGGCTGGGGAACTTGATTTTTTCAAAATGGCGCCAAAATGGCCGCCAAACAGGTAAAATTCATAGAACACGCATAAATCAGTTGAAAAAAGTGATACAGTTCCAACCAACTGTGATGTATATATTTTCGGTTATTGCGAAACATACATGGCATTCCATGCTGCTATCGATTTTTCAAATCCAAGATGGCGGCCAATATGCGCAATCCTTAGAAATTTACACAAAATAGATATAATTGCACCAGAAGAGCACATAAGCATGAATTAGTGATCTGCATCATCCCAGTACTTCCAATGATAGCCCTCATTGAATATTGGTACAAGTATCAGGGTACAGGGTAGGAAACTGGGATTTTTTTTCTAATGGCTCCAAAATGGCTGCCGAAATGGTAAAATCAATAGAAATAGGCATAAATGGTTTTTAAAAGTGAACAAGTTCCAACATTGTGATATCTATTATACTTTAACACCATACGAGGGCATTTCGATGGCTGGCTAGCATATTCCAAACCCAAATGGCGGCCAATATGGCTGGCAAGTTTTTTGATAGTTTACACAAAATTATATATAACTGCGAAGAAAGAGAACTGTTGTCATAAGAATTTAGTGAGTGTACATTCCTATTGATCCTCATTGATAATGGTAAATTATGCAAAAGTGTCCCCATCACTTGTATCCATATCACTATGGCTTCTTCATTTGATAGATGCATATCTTCAAGTCTCCCATGTCCATGAATCCTCTCAGAATGGCTCTGTTTGCATTAGGAGAGCCTTACAGGTCCGTGTCCTAGTCCTGCTCTTCAGTCCTTTCGATTTCGCACCTTCACAGAATGGTCAAAGTGGAAGCGGAGTTCTCAGGCGGAGGGGCAGAATTCTTCGTCTATCTAGACTTTCGTAGATGAGGTTCTTGGACCTAGGTCACGGTTTTATTGTCCACCTCATTACGCAATCCTCTGCCACTCCAGAACCCCATAAGTTTCTGAGGGGGAGACTTGAATTTTGTCGGCAAAGTGAGACCCTCTTGAGAGCAAAATTGCCTCGTTTATGACATGTGCCCAGGCAATTTGGAGAGTAGGTTGGTCCCTATCCAGGGTGTAATTTTGGCTGCCGGGACTACTTCATTCTCATTTGAATTTTCCCCGCTGCAGACTACGTATGAGGGGATTCAATCACGTCTCAGATACTGGCAGCGACCCGCCCCCCCGAGGGCAGAAGAGAGACCCACCTCTGGTGCCACCCAATGTTCATCTGGGTTCCAGTGCCTCCGGCATTGGCCCCGACCTTAATAGGTGGACACCTCCACACACCTTGGAGGTCGGGGCCTGTCAGGAAGTTAGTGCCTCCCGACACAGTACAGAAAGCGTCCAAGTCGGCATGTGAGCCCCTAATGTTCCCACGAAGTGTCGGTCCAAGTCTCTCCTGTTGAAGCATTGCCACCAAGTCCCCTGTTCTGTGGGTCGGGATAAATGGGGGTGGATTGGTCAGGGTCATTGACTACCAATTTCCCCACTGCGATGACCTCAAGAGTCCTCGTCTGGTTTTCTCCATGTGACTGACTCGCCTCTGGTTCCAACGGTGCTAGAGTTGCTATTCAGGAACTCCATGTTATTCCTCAGTGTGGGATCTAGTGTATGGTCCTCCAGCCGACTCGTTCATCCCAGAGGGTAACTCCGGCGGGTTTTCTCAACCTGACTGTCTGGCATATTTCCGCCAATCGCACACTCACACGGCGGGATTTTTTGAACAGGCTGCCGCGCTACTGCTCGGTCAAGGCCATAGTCACACTAGAGGCTCTTACTATTCTCAACTCCATTGTTTGAGTCGTCATAATCCCGTCGGTATGCTTTAGGTACTACTTTAGTGTCATAACCGGGCACCAGATTTCCTGGACCATCGTACGGCTAAGGCCGGTCCGGGAGACAGTTGGACATGACATAAAGACAAGGGCTAGTTATTTGCAAGAAAATCCACCAGTGGGGAGGTGGACACGCCATCCTTGAACCACCGCAAGTGGGCCGTCGTCAATGGACAATCCATGTATTTCGGAACCCCCGAGAATGCCTTTCCTAGACAGACGAAGAAGACGAGCCTTTTCTAGTGGCTCAAATTCTGAACGGAGCACTAGTGACAGGGCCCACTCAGATGAGTGAACAAACCAGGTGACACGAACCGGTTGAAATCATGCCCTTCAACAGATTCGCGAGGATCGGCTATTAGAGACAACTGTGCCATCTCTGAAGACCGTCGAAGGGATCGCCCAATCGCGGTGCGGGAACCCTGACTCTAGGACGCCCAAGCCCTCGTTTAGGAAATCCTCGATATCCATAAAGATGTCAGACAGCGGACCGATCTCTCGATTGGCACATCATCGATACAACAGCATTACATCGCCATCCGTAATTGCACGCCAAGACATCAAAACCAGTGGTCGGCTCTTGGTTAGGTCCCATGATGTGCGCGTTCACACCTCCTTTGGACATTTTACAAATGCTCCTCGATTAAGGATATCTTGGATACTATAGGTTTGAGTTCCGCAACCACGTTTTTCAGAATTTAATCTCCGAGACATTCTCGTGCATAGAGGAGAAATTATGCTACTTTAGGTGCACATGTGCTGTGTTATAAAGTGAGCCCAAGTACTCTAGGTGCGATGCAGGGATACCCTAGTAATGGTGCTATCTCCCTTCCTTCTTCCACCGCCGAGACTAACCAATGGGCAATACTGTGCAAAAGTAAGGGTGCAGGGTAACTATCAAGAGTGTAGTGTATTTCCTTCTTAGAAGTCAGAGGGTGTACATGTCGTGGGTTCAAAATTAAGTCCCATTCTAGAAGTTAGGGGAGCAGTTTGGAAGGTGTTTTTCTTGTATTTTCAAGGGCGCTGAACAGACTGTTTGGGTCCAACCTCTGGGAAATGTGGGGAACTCTCGATCATGGAAGCTACCATGTTTATTCCCGGTCACTGTGGTATATTTCCAACGCCGCATGCAATACCGAAAACCGAAGCCAGCGACAAATATATCCATACGCGATATGTCACGTGCAAGTTTGCCACAAGCCTCATCCTTTTGAACTCGTTGAGCACACAAAGGATAGGACGAAGATCGTTTAGAAATTTTTATTGGCAAAAAAACGACACTTTTTCAAACCTCATGATATGAGAAAATGTTAAGAGGGTGTTTTAGATATCATTTTGTGATTAACAAAGGTTTTAGTTGGCCTAAACACTAACAATCCCTGAAACCTGACATTGACAGGGGTCCCGTAATATTTAGTTTTATCTCATCGCCTGTAACCACTGATCTCTATACATGATTGGCTACACACAGTAATTGTATATTAGATGAATGTACAACGGCGGTGCATCTTGGTCCTACGAACACATAGCCTATTCCAAGACACCTGTTTAACAGAAGTTGTATGCCGGGTGCACGTTTTAGAGACATGCCATCCCATACACTGTTTTAAAAATTTCCGTAAATTACGCACGATTTTCCGTAAATTTACGGAAAAATCTTTTTTAGGAAAACATAAAATAAAAAACATAAAACATAGCTAAAAATGTTAATTTACGGAAATATTTCAAAATTTCTGGCAGCAAATATTTCCGACTTTTTTTTTTGGTTCCGTAATTTTAAATTACGAAAAATTCTGTTAAAATACTATTTTTTTTCCATAATATTATACAAATGCTGTAAAATTACTGTCCAACGTTCCGTTTAATTGACAAAATTTCTGTACTTTACCCTTAAAAAGGGACTAAATACTGCTGCCAGAAATTTCCGTAATTTTACGGACATTTTTTTAACGGCAAATACACTGCTCACTGAATTTCTTGATTCTGTAAGTCTGTTTATGTCCGCTTATCCACATTTCAATGGGACAATTTTGTATAAGTGACGCGGCTCTTAACCACCTGCTTGGGCTCTTCTTTGGATGACCACTATTGCTACATTGCTTCAATATCGAAGCCCAGGTTTCAAAGTCCATTGTATAGGAGATCAGTGTTCGAAACCCACTAATGCGCGGTTCAGCAATCCACTACTTTTCAATGTACCGAGTATGCTTCTTTGTATGATGCAGGTTCCTAATTTTATTTTAAAAACTATATTCTCAAGAATCCAGGCTCATTTTATAAAACATTAGCATAAATTTATGCAATTTTTGATAATTTATCACATTTTAAAGGAAAATTTTTTTTTTTTTTTAATGTTTTATTTCATGTTAAAGTAAACGCGATAGTCTTCATACAGGCCACAACTTGACTAACCCCGATCATCTTTCATTTGGTTAAAGATGAAACATGGCTTGTGGCAGAAAGATAGCGTAAATAATCAACGTGGAGGCTTCCGTTAAATCGTGTACTACTTCGAAAGTTAAGCATGTAAAATGGTTTTTCTTCGCAAGGATACTCCAATGACCCTGCAAACCATCTGGTACGTCATATTTAGGGATATTTCATTATAGTTATGTTCGAATAGATTTATCAAATATCCCTTTAACAACCCACTCAGAATGCATTTCTCATCCACAATGTATCATGAATGTGTACTATTTTGCAAATTGGAGAAACAATTTGGGTTCAGGATGTGAGGATTTGGCCCGCGTAATCCGCCGACATGTGTTTACTGTGGTTTGATGTTTCTGGTCTGTGCCCCAAATGAGACATTTCTGACGGTTTTCTAACGTCCGTTAGGTATTTTATTTTTGTTCATAAATGCTAGCGCAAATTTCTTCTAACCCATCTCTACTATGACGAAATGAAACATTGCTGCTGCATTTGATAGGTCTCCAGTCTAGGCTGAACGTGTCATATTCAGAAATATGAAATACTATAATTTCTCATTTCCCGATTTACCAGATATTCTGCGTTGGTTGTTGTCTAGTATTACTTTGATAGCTCTCATACACTCTCCATTGACCTTGAATGGAAAGTTGGCACTGCGCCAAGCATCACATTACTTCATCACAATAATTTCAGAAGAGCCCAGACGTCGTGTTTTTAGGACTTACGATGCAGATGGCAGAATTTCAAGACAGAAAGAGCTAGAAAATAAGATCGTAAGGGCCTATCATTCTGGCAATTTTATAGATTTTAGCAACATATAGGCCGTTAATCGTGATTTCAAATAATGCTAACATCGTATGGTAATCCTTAGTTGTTAATATGTCCAGCTTGATATATAACGCCCTTTATAGGAAGTGCTTGCTTCCGGGGCTTGCGAAATTTAACGCAGTTGCAGAAATTATTGGCGGCCATATTGGCCGCCATCTTGGGTTTGGAACATCGAGCAGCATGAAGGCATGTAGTAGGTGTTTGTATAACTGAAACTATATATCACACTTTGTTTGGAACTTGGCTAGCACTTTTTAAAACTGAATTTTCCTATTCTATAAACGAATTTATCTTTTTGGCGGCCATATTTGGACTCCATTTGAAAAAATCCAAGTTCCTTCCCCACCCCGCGCCTTGTACTCATATTCATGAGGGCTATCAACTTGGAATTACTATGAAAGCCTACTATCATAATTCCTATATAGATAACTGCCGAAAACGAAGTACCAATTTTTAGTAAATTTCTAAGGATTTGACAGCCATATGCCGCCATCTTGGATTTGGAAATGCTAGCAGCATGAAAGGCCATGTATGTATTTGTCTAACCAAAAAACTAATACTATATCACGCTTTAAAATTCAGACCGTTTTAATGGTCTTTTCTATCAATTTACCATGTTTGGCGGCCATTTTGGACGCCATTTTGAAAAAAGCCAAGTTTCCCCCCCAGCCCTGCACCGTCGGCGGCAATCGTTTTTTTGGTAATCTAGACACCTTTACCTACTCAAATCATTTGAAAACTGATTTCGTTACAATTTTTTCACGATGAATCACATATTTTTGGTTACTCTAATGGGAGGGATATGTTTTATAATCATAGGAGTAACGCGCAATTTGCCCCTCATGGGAAAGTTTGGGTCGAAATTCCGAGGGGAAAATTTCAGGGGTCAAAATGAAAAATGCTTGGATTTCTGTGAAAAAAATGGAACCGAAGTGGTTCGTTTTGTTACAAGGAATAAAAAAAGTATAGTCTGTACTACTTACAACGTACGGTTATGAGGGTAGATATAAGCCACATAGCATTAATGTCAAAGATCTCACGAAGGTTAAATCTTCATATTGCTCCGAATTGTTCATCTTTCCTCAAAGACTGCACAAAGAACATTTTGCCAAATGCACCGTCCTAACACCGTGGATATCAATATAGGTCAATGGGGTTGACTTTTGTCATTTATCTCGATAAAAATGCAAATGAGAGTGTCAACTACTTTTTGTTGCAATCCCCAACTAGTATCAGCGTATGATAAAGCCATCTGGTGTTCGAAATTATCTGAAACTATGACCTAATAGACTTTCTATCTCCACCTTTATATAGAGTAGGGTTTCAAAATTAAAGTCCCCTTATAGAAGTTTTGGGAAGACATCAAACCATTGGTCGGCTCTTGGATAGTCCCATGATTGCGCGCTTCACCCTCCTTTTGGGCATTTACAAAGGCTCCCTCGATTAAGGTATCGTGACACTAATAGGATGGAGTTGCGCAACCACTTTTCAGAGTTTAATCTCCGATACATTCTCGTGCAGTAGAGGAGATATTGCTACTTTAACACATGTGCTGGATGAAAGTGAGCCAAGTCTCTAGGTGCGAGGCAGGGATACTCAGATAATGGGCATATCTTCTTCCCTTTCCTTCTTCCACACCACCGCCTGAGACTACCAATGGGATACTGTGCAAAAGTACGGTCGCGGAGGGTAACTATCAAGAGTGTAGTGTATGTTTCCTTTTAGAAGTCAGAGGGGGTAATTTATTAGGGTGTCAAAATAAAGGCCCATTCTATAAGGTTGGGGAAGAAGGTTAAAGGTGGTTTTCTTGTATTTTCAAAAGGGTGCTGAACCAGACTTTTTGGGTCCAACCACTTTGGGAAATGTGGGGAACTCTCGGTAGAGGGCGGTTTTTTCAAATGCCGCCAAAATTCCAGAAAAATGGCATATAAAGCTAAAAACAACAGCCATCTAATAGTTTAATCTGAAATCAATTTTTTGGGTATTTCTTAATGCTAATGTATTGTGCAATACTATTCCACTAATTAGAATTTATGATAAGTCACGTATGAGGGCGCGTTTTTCAAATTGGCTGCCAAAATTCGGTATAGCCTTTTGTTACCGTTTAATAAATTAATTATTTGTGAATACAATATAATCGAAGTGAGATGTTTGAAGGATTTGTTTACATTTTAAGGAAGCCTGACAGATTATTTTTTGGTCCAACCTCTGGGGAATGTGGGTAACTCTCGCTACAGGGCGTTTTTCAAATGGCCGCCAAAATCCAGAATAACATGTTTTCTGATGTTACATCAAAGAAAATGCTCTACCCGCAGCAGCGGAATCGGGTCGCTTGGTCTCGCCATAGCTTCCCACGCTTTATTCCTCTTTTTCAAATGCTCCCTCACCCGGCGCTTCTGTACTTTGTTAAGCATAGCGTTCTTGGTAACCATCTCGCAATCTCTTTATCAACCAATCGGGTGTCCCGCTTGAGTCCGCTTTTGTATCTCTCATTCTTACATCGTCATAGGCTTTCTGTCAGCGTGATGTAAGAGGTGTGTTTGATATTGGCAGAAAATTTCTTGGCCGTCTACCTACTGTTGCCTTTACGAATTGGACTTTGGGTGTGTTGTCGGTTTGGGGCAGAAATTTTCTTTTGTTAATCTAGCCTCATCCATTGCCTTTTCACTCGTTTTCAATTACACTCTGGTTTTCGATTCATCTTTTTATATTATCGTAGAACTGTCATCATGTTTTAAAAAGGAAAAATTAAAATCCGCGGCGCGGCGTGTCGATATAATGAATTAGCAGAAATCGAATTTAATAGCGACCGTCTCCTAAGTTCCTCGTTTTCTACCAATCGCAAAATGCTAAGATTACGTTGGCTTATATGGAGCCCACATTAAGCGCAGAATTCAGCAACCGATGATTCGTGTTCAAGTACTTACTCACGTTTGCGTCGAGAAGGGATGCCGTTTCTCAATACTGTACTTAAAAAGTTGTTAGTCTCCAAAAGGAGATCGCGCCTTTTTCTCGTTGTACGAGGATTTATAGGGAAACGCAGAGGGTAGGGGAGAGAACTGCATATAGGGCTGAGAGTGGCCGTGTTCTCTTCTTCCATTTGTTTGGGTGTACCAAACCAGGAATGATGTGGGAATTACCAAACACCAAGCTAAATCACGCTACTGTCATGTACTCATTCCTTTTGGCCAACCCGATCGTTGTTATATTCGGTAGTCGTATTGGAACAATCTGAAGGGCCATACTCATTATCTAGGCTTGATAACACAAATATTACGGGTGAAGGAGATTTTCCGTCAGTGAACAAATAAGGAAGAGGTTCGAGTGACTTTGGATGGATATTATTCGCTTTTACAAGTCGCATCAGGTACAATGTAACATTTTAAACCAATTTTGTCCTTGATGCCATTGGTATTGGTCTATAATAATTCAATTTGTATTAGTGTCATAGGGGAGGTGCAGTGGGCGTACCCGGTATATGGGTTTACAATTAACAATAAGGTGCTATTTTCTTCTGAATCAGCTTAGGTCCAACGTCTAATCTCTTCTTCTGGTGAATTTTCATTGCGTTTATTTTACGGTAGCTCGGGCCACTATGAGAACAAATAAATAATAAAATAATGTGCTTCAAGTTTTCAAAATTTTTGATAGCTGTTGTATATTTTTGACCACTCAAAATGTTTAAGGCCAAAACATCATTAGGGGTCTTCAGTTTGTTTTCATTTTTAAGCAACACCGGGGCTGATTTTATTCATATGTCATTCATGGTTCATGGTGTTAAACGTATGCGAACACACTGCCCTTTTTTGGCCTTAATTCAGTGAAAAGTAGACGGCTTCGAAACCATTTATTCCAAAAATTATAGTAAAGGCTTTGGCATGCCAAATTTACTTGGTATTATATGAAAGCTAATTGTCCATAGGCACTTGTGTTTTAAAAAAAAAATTGTCATGGTTTCAAAATGTAACAAAACTAGCAAATTGGCGAAAATTTGGCTGAAAATCCAAGAAGAGCGGCCGTGATGCTATTGTTTTTAGGTGCTTTAAAATAGTCCTCACAGATTATGAACATTGCAAAATCCATTCGACATGTTTTATACTGAAATAATTGGTTTTTGGATTCTTTTAAGACTTCAAAAATTGGGGAAAAAATCCTCTTTGGTTTCGAAATCCCAAAATTTGGGAACTTGGTCAAAAATCAAAATGGCGGGATATGTAACAAATGTTCAGGGCCCAACCCTGTGTGTTGATTAAAAATTTGTATAGGGCCGCAATTTTTACTGAAATCTGGTGTTCGTTTGCCCTATATTATAGCTCCTTTGTTTGTTTTTAAAAAGGTTTTGGCTACTTTTGTACACAAAATTTTCATTTTTTTTCCCCCCAAAAATCGGTGAACTATTAATTTGGGTTCCATTGTGGTTTTATTTTTTATTTTGGGTGTAATAGCTTGTGTCCCTTAAGGTGCTCACCCAAATCGGGCAATATAAAATGCTTATCTCACATTTTTTCGTGTTCAATATGGTGGCATTTGGTAAACCATTATTTTCTTATGTCAAATTGGGCCCTTCAGTTGGTTTGCCTTCATTTGATTTGCCTAAAGAGGTAATATTGCACATTGAAATTCAGTGCGCCCTCTAGGGTTTTTTCAAGTTAATATTTCGGTGGTTGTATGGCTTTATATACATAGCCGCTCACCCAAATTAGCGCGCTAGGGTAAACAGTTTTTGTTTTTAAATCAATGACGTCGGCGTCATTAATTGCGCTGATGGTGCGAAATGGGCGGCGTTATACATGGAAACACACGCTAGAGTTGGTTATTGGCATGCATCTTGTTTGTCCGGTCCGTGAACATAGGGTTTTTAACATCGCGGTTCACGTGCCTATTTTAGTCCATGTAATTGCAACAGTTGTTGATTTTCGTTACTTTCAGCTTTGAATTTACCTACAAATTCCCGGGTTTCGTTTTCCTCTCTTTTTTACAATATGTCCCTATCTCTTTTTGGGCATGTTATTTTTTGTTTAATTTTATTTCTCCTATTTTCATTGGCCCTTCACTATCATTTTCGCTCAGTTTAACAATTTCGTTATTTCTATATAATGTGCCTTGCCGCGTTTCCAAATTGTAATTATGTGGTGAAATTACATCTAACAAGTTAAAATGATCGCCCTGTTATTGTTTACCCCCCAAGTCGTTTTCTATTGTATTTGGTAAATGTGGGTTTCTATATTGTTAATATCGGTTTCGCGTCGTCACATCATGAACCGTAACAGGGGTAACCAGTAGCATTATGTCAAAATTATAGTGGTGGTTGAGAAGCTTATCATCATGGTAATGAAAAGGCGGTTCGCGGTTGGCGCCTTTCATTCAAATCCTCGTTATTCATTTTCTCGTAGTCAAGTTCTTTCCCCTTTATTTTCGGTTGATTTTTTGTAGTTTCGGTTTTGTCATTTTATTTTTCATTCACTTTTGTTTCTGGCATGTCCTGTGTTTTTCCTAATTTTTATTTTGTTGCTGCGCTTTCTTTTGGCGTAAGTTTGCTTTATGCATGGGCCTTGTTAATAATTGCCGCTCTTATTCATACGGGATGCTTCTCTCATCTTAAACCATAATTCCTTTTAAGTTGTCGCTTATTAGTCAATCTACTTTCACATGCTACCGTAATACCCACCCTGAACTAAAAATTTTATAAAAGTCTTAGTCATTAATGCTTTTTGTAACTTTTAATTTTTTCCATATTACATAATATAAGCAAACAGCATCGAACCATCATGTCCTTTGACAGGTGATCGCAAGCAATCGTAAGGTGTGAAAAGTCGTGCTTGGTGGCCGTCACATTTAAAACATTAGTTAGCATTTACGTTGCCTTCTTCTTTTTCAAGTACATGTATAAACCAACTGGGCGTTACGCAATCCGTGCTTGTCTGAGGTTTGGGTTCTGTCAACTGATGACACCACTTTCGTTTGGTTTACTATCCAGGTTAGTGATGATTTCATTACAATTTGTCACGCTTGGCTCAATCCATTCTTCAAACACAATAATTTTTATTCAGGCTCGGTTCCAAACATCGCAATATCTTGCAGTACAAAAGGGGCAAATGTAACAGTGGTTTTTGGATTTAGAGTTACTAGTGTCAGCGTTGCTGACATGGCCGCCCTAATTTTTGCTTTCAGGGCCTTCAGAAGGCACTTTAGTCGCATATTAAGGTGCGGCATTGCGTCGCTTGCAATTGTCAAAGTATGTGATTAATCGGTTTTTCCGTTTTTCCATGCAGTAAAACATTTAATGCACAGTATATATGTGCCATAGATCCGTGGTAGCAAAAATTTAACCGGATCCGGAATTTTTATAACAAGTTGTGTTCTTTTTCCATATTAAAGACTTCGATTTGTGCTTAGTTATTTCACACAATGTTTAGAAATTGACAACATTATGTTTTCATGTAAAAAAACAAAAAACAACGCTTTTGTTTGAAATTGAGTGCGCCACTCATCGGGAAAAATCTCTGTCAGCCTTTAAGTAAAACTCCAAATCCTCACTGAAAAATATATTAATGATGCAGTGATTCTTACGCTATGCTATTAAATCATTGGTATAATTCATAGTGTTGATCCATCGTCCATTGCCGAATGCAGACTGTGAGGGTATATGGTTTCTTCAGAAACTTTACATGTTTCAATCAACAAAGTCAAAGATAGTCCTGTTTAAAACGGACATCTCTCTTGCCTTGTGCTCACTTATATTTTTAATGGTAAACCAATTCGGGTAACTCTTTCAGTTTGAAATTTGTAATCGCTAATGCATAATTATTGTAAAGCAACTAGGTCAACTTCATTCATAATATTCGCCGTTTAATGTGTAATAAAATGCATTCTGTCATGTTAATTTACAATCTGGTTTTTTTCAGAATAGAATTCACATGCATTAATACTGCTACAGGTTATAATAATTGGCATTTTTTGTAAACTTCTTGCCTCAATGCAGAGTCCGGGTTCCGTTCGCGGGACTCAGTCGTATCTCTTTTCCCGTGCATTCTTGTCATGCCTGTGTGGACCATTATCCAAGCACTGTGCAGCTGTATAAAAAAGTCTATTAGTAGGTCATAACGCAGAGTTTTGTGCACGGGGGTTGCGTATGGGTTTCGCGAGCGGGCCCCTGGTCACTATTGTGTATACTATCTGCCAGACATTCTCTGACAAAGCTGTAACTCTGTTTACCACAACGGAAATATTAGTCTCTATTCTTTTAAGATCCATGCTTGTGCGTTTTAAAAAATACATTCAAAGAGTTTTTTTACCACAATTGTGATAAATCCAAAGTGTTATTTTTTGTAATTGGCTTTTAGTAGCCTTTTTCCGGTGGAATTTTCCCAGAAAAAATTTTGCAATATTTTTTGCAAGTTGATTTTCTTAATTTTATGGGCTAGTTTCAGTAACACATGAACAATGTTAACAATGCATGAATATTGTCAACGGGCTCGCGATTTGAGAACGTTAATTCTGCATTTTTGTGGGTCCTTCTTTTAAAAAAAAAATGCTTTGGTTTTTAAATTTGGCATGTTAATTAATTCTTTGGCTGGTGCGTGTGTCGTAGTTGTTTACAAATAGTAGAAGTACTTGGCCACATGTAACTTGTACGTGCGTCCTTACATACATACACATACATACATGCATAGCCTTCCGGTGCAGGTTCAGAGCGCTCTTATTAATCTCCACTAGTTTCGCAAAGGTTGAAAGGGTCCGAAAAGGTTGGCTTTCGGACAGTTTCGGTGTGTATTTGTGGTGATTTGGTCACAGCTTCTTTTACAGGAATTTTTAACATATTTTTGGGGAATTCAAATTTTAAAAAAAAAAAAAAAAAAAAAAAAAAAAAAAACACGTGTTAAGACACTGTAAACAATGTTTGCCCCGTCCTTTCTCCGGGAAAATTACTTGGTATTGACGCGGGGTACCCCCCTTTTTGTATTGAAGTTCTTTCCTTCACGTTTTTTTCTCATTTCTTGTGTATTCTTTAAAAGGGCAGGTCCTATTTTTGTCTATTTATTTTTTCATTTCTATTGACTAGTAATGCACCCCAAAATTAATGCGCCGAAATATCACTTCGTTATGGTGTGTGGAAACTTAAAACGAAAGTTTTGTAATGCACATTGGGTTTGGCGTAAATGAGCGCCAATTTCACTCTACCATTAAAATTAAGAAATTTATTTACTGCCTGATTTAAATTTATTCGCGGTTAAGCCCGTTGACCAGCCAACGTCATGCATGGTACTTGACGTTCATGATTTTGTCGTTGCGTGCGTAAAATTACAATGGTATACCCGGATTTGGGTTCTGCTTTGAATTTTCCATTTCTACTTGTTTCCAGTGGGGGGGGGGGGGGGGGGGGGAGGGGGGAGGGGGGGGGGTTTTAGGGCAGTATTCGGCTCGTAAACTTGTGTGGCGAATGTGTTACCAATTTTACTCAAATTATACTCAATTTCATGATTTTGAGACAGCCAAATGAGCCATGATTATTTTATGTTAATGCATGATATTAGTCCTTCTATGTTTTTGCTAAATATTAATTAGGCAGCTGCTGTTATCGACTGATTTCCAATTTTCCAGTGTGGGTTACTTGATTTCAAATTTATAATGTCATATTGTATTTGCCTTTATCATGTACATGTAGATTTTTGTCTATTAAGTCTCATTGTGATCGACAGGCAGGACTCGTTAAGAACTGTGGCACACAAGCTTATGTAATTCTATTATGTTGTTTTGGATTTTGCAGATATATCATTTGCAGAGATGACCAGAGAAAATTTCTTTTTCGTGTTTCCTGTAATTTTTGGGTTTTGGCCTTCCCGATAATTTATTAGATAGGTAACTGGTGGAGGAAATTTTTCCTCTGCCAATTTCAAAAACTTAGGAAAACCCAGTGATTTAGAAATTTGCCAGTTCTCTCCTAATAACCTGTCATTACCTTGACCCAATGGTAGTAATGCACATAAACGTGCTACGCTTGACAGTGAGGCCTAATGCACGATTTTGTCTAGTCCGCATATTCTCTGTCAAGGGTAATAACAATTTTCGATGTAAGCTAAGAAAATGCATTTACCCGCATCAGAAGAATATGGTCGTCTTTGGCTCGCCATAGCTTTCCCAGCGCTTTATTCCTCTTTCAAATGCTCACTCACCCGCGCTTTCTGTTCTTTGTTATGCATAGGCGTTCTTGGTAACCAATCTTCGTATCGTTAGCAACCAATCGTGTGTCCGCTTGAGCCGGCTATTTGTACTCTCTCATCTTACAATCGTCATTAGGCTTTCTGTCAGCGTAGCTGTAAGAGGTGGTGGGTTGATATTGCAGAAAATTCTCCCACCCACCACATCCCCAAGTTTTGATGTCTCATAAGTGCTTTGTTGGCGAATGTGTTACCAAATTTTACTATTTTACTCACATTAATACTCACTTTCAATGATTTTACAGCAAAATGAGGCCATGATTTAATTTTATGTAATTGCATGATTATTAGTCCCATTCTCATGTTGCTAAGATTAATTATGCAGCTGCTGTTATCTAATGATTTTTCCAATTTTCCAGTGTGGGTTAACTTATTTCAAATTATAATAATTCATATTGTAATTTTTGCCTTATGTGTACTGTAGATTTTGGGTCATATTAATTCTATTGTATGACGTCCTGAATGTTAAAACGTGTGGCAACAGCTTATGTATTCTATTATGTTGTGTTTTATTTTGCATATAGATCATTTGCATAGATTATCCGGAGAAAATTCTTTTTCGGGTTTTCTGTATTTTGGGTTTGGCCTTCCCGATAATTTATAGGTTATAGGTAACTGTGGAGGAAAAATTTTTCTCTGCCAATTCAACTTCGGAACTACCCAGTGATTTAGAATTTGCCTTCCTCTCCTAACCTGTCATTACCTTTTACCAATTGGTAGTAATGCAAATAAACGTGCTACGCCTTGACAGTGATGCACTAAATGGCACGATTTTTCTATTCTCATATTCTTCTGTCCAATGTAAAATGTAATATTTAAGCTAGAAACGGCTATCTGAGACATCCAAATGAAATCAATTTGGGGTATTTTCTGAATGCCTCTCTATTATATATGATGTAATGCTATTCCAAATATTATAATTTATGATAAGTACCCCTATAGGGGCGTTTTTTTCAAAATGGCTGCCAAAATTCCATATAATAGTCTTTTGGGGGCTGTTTCAATTATTATCAAATTCAAATTAAATCAAAGTGAAGATTTAAAGATGTTTTTTTTATATTTTCAAGGATGTTGAACAAGATTTTTTATGTCCAACTCTGGTAATGTATAAACTCGCAAAATGCCGCCAAAATTCCAGAAATGAAAAGCTAAAAACAACTATCTAAGAGTAAAACGTAGATTCAATTATTTTCAAATACAAGCATAAATCAAGTTCAGATGTTTGAAAGTATTTGTTTATATTTTCAAGGATGCTGACAAATTGGTTTTGGTCCAACCTCTGAGACATGTGCGGAAATCTCGATAAGGGCATTTCAAAATGGCCGCCAAAATTCCAGAAAACCACATATAAAGCATATTACACTATCTGAGAATCAAAATGAATCCATTTTGGGGTTGTTTCTATGCTATTTATGATAAATGACCCTAGAGGGCGCTTTTTCAAAATGGCTGCCAAAATTCCATAAATGACATTTTAAGATAAAAACAGCCATCAAGATTTAAAGTGACAGGCGGAGATTGTTATTAGGATTACGAAAATTAGATTCTCTCAAATTGGGAGAGGATCATTGTTACACCACCTACCAGACGTTCTCCGAAGGGTTTATTTGGACAAACAAGTCAACATAACGCGAACCTTGTTTTGAAATTCCTGACTATCGTAATTGTCCCAATAGAACACCATGCTTTGACTTTCTGTACTGCACGACAGAAAGGATAAATCATCATATTATTACATAAGACGGGTATTCGGCTTATTCACTTCAGGTGTGATCTAATACATTGATAAGCAGTCCATATGCAAAAAACCGGATTCAACAATTGGGACGCTTCCTTTTCTGGAAATCCCTCATGTCTCTTAAAAGAAATACAATTTTGGGTGTCTTCTTGATAATTGTTTTCCGCAATTCTAGCAATTGATAGATGATAAATACCACCAGAGTTTTTTTTTTTTTTAATTTTTCTTTTTTGGTTTTTTTTAACTTGGGGGGGGGGGGGCGTTCTCACTGCATTATTGACAATTACAAGAAAATGATAAAGTGAAGATTTTGAAGGTATTCTGTTTATTTTCAAGGATGCTCAGATTTTTTAGATCCGACCTCTGTAAATTTGGAGAAATCTCGCTATAGGCGCTTTTTCAAAAGGGCCACCAAAATTAACAGAATGGCCTTGTATTAAGCTAAATATAGCCATCTAGAGTAAACATGCTATCATTTGAGGTATTGCTTAATTTCTATTTAGTGTATATTAAATTGGAGATAATTTTCGCCTATAGTATGCCCTTTTCAGCGATATGATAAAATATTTCATAATTTTTGCTGTATTACACAATCTACTGGTACTAGTATTTAAAATCTGAAATTTAAAACACCTTTAATATGACATAATGTTTTCTAAAGTTTTTGGCAGCCATTTGAAAAACGCCCTCTGTAGAGATATCCCCAAATTTCTTGTTTCAAGAAAACAACCTTCTTCCCAAACTTCTAGAAGGGGAACTTTAATTTTGACCCTACTATTAAAAGTACAAATGTTTTTACTCTCTTCTGTTGTTCCCAATCTGGTTGAATACTATTTCTTGAACTTCACACAGAGGAGAACTAACATATTTGCCATTCAAAACTGGAAATAATCAAATAAACAGTTGATGTTAAATAATATAATAAAAACACTATAATAATAATCATAGAAATAATAATAATATTTCGAATAGTTTCCAATAATCAAAGAACGCCTTTGGTATTCGCATAAAGTTATGTTGAATTTCCAAAATCAATATATTCGACAATATTGCCGAGAATGGGAATCTTAGTTATTTCAGCCTACCTCCTCAAAAAAAAACCAGTGTCAGCGTTATGATGGTGTAAGAGCAAACAGTAAAACGAAATATTATTAACACTGACAAAATTCATAAACAACGTGTTAATTCGATTCTGAGAATGTTATGTAAAAATTTGAACCATTAGGGGAAATACTTAACACAAAATCAGCATAACGTTTTTTAACCTTTAACATTATTGAAACCCTATCGAATTTTTTTTTCGATCTGAACAACAACCTCAACTCTGAATTATTAGCTAGGACATGCATCAAGGTAGTTAAAGGTTGCATTTTGTGATTTCAAAAATCTTATGATTTATTCATTGTTCATAGATATCCCTGAGAAAAGCTTATTCACAAGTTTGAGGCTGATCCCTGGAAAAATTTGGGTTTTGTGTTATGAGCAATCGCTTGTTTCGCAGGGGAATTGCAACTTGTCTAATCTTACATTTCGTCTAATATCCAGATAGTTTAATTCCATGTCTTCAAATCACATAGTCAAATACCCACATACTTAATTTCATTTTGTCTATTAACCAATTAGACTAACCCCATTTCGTCAATAATCACATGACTAAATACCTCGTATAATGCCCAGTTGGTATAATCACTACGTTGTCTACAAGCATTTCGTCTAATGCCATTCGTCTACGACCCATTTGGTATAATCATCAGATGTCTAAAACCATTGTATGATATGCCAGTTCGTTTGCCCATTTGGTCTAATCACCAGATTGTCTACACCCATTTCGTCTAAGTCCATTTCGTCACTGCCCATCCCATTGGTCTAATCACCAGATTGCTTAAAACCCATTTCGAATAATGCCATTCGTCTACTCCTTTCGTCTTAATGCATTAGAGGCACCATATTACAATATGAATAAAAAAAAACGAAGTGAACATGTTGCCTATTATGTTTCCGAATTTCAGACCTTTTATGTTACCCTCTATAGCTTTTCTGAAAAAAAAATGCCCATTCACACATTTCAAACATTCATTTGTGATATGTTGAACTGAAGTTGACTTTTCATAATTTTAGCTTGTCAAAATTCGTTGTAACACAGAACATTGTTGCAATGTTGTCATCTTAAAATGTATTTTGGTGTGTGATGTGGTATTTCTTTTTCTTTTCGTCTTATTTCTTCATCTAACGTAAATAGCATTGTAACACAACATTTCGAGATCTGACTGGCATAATGTTGGCCAAAATGGTTAGAACTAATTATGAAAGACTTTGTCTGAAAACAGCTTTTTCTAGCTAAAATGATTAAAAGAAATACAAAATTTACAAAATATAAATCTGAAGCCTATCCTTTAGTTGATCATGGCCTGCACAAAAACAATTTTTAGGGGGGGACGAATCTCTGAAAAAAAAGAAGACCTTTTACGGATAGTCATTACCCCGTAGTATCATCTCGGTCGTTCCAAATATTCAGGACTAGTTCATTGCATAACAGACTGTGCGCTTTATAGCGCAAGAGAAAAAAACAAAACAACAACACAAAAACAAGTTTGTCTCCAGAACGACCGCCCGCGTTGCTTTTACATTGTTGTTTTGGCGCATTATTATTTATATTATCATATTATTTATTATTTTAGATTTTTACTCAATTGGAAAATCTTTAAAGGGGGGTGGCCCGACTTAAGAAGCTTCACACCAAAAACCCATTAAAATGTAATTTTGTACTCCCCATAGAGTACTGATGTTGATCGTGAATATGGTTCGACCCAAAGGGCACATTTTTCGCTCGTAACTTCCAAAGTAAACCGTAGCCCTAAGATTTCACAGTGGTATGTAAATGAAGGAAAAATAGGAGCGTTTCTCTGATTACCAGGAATTTTGACGACTTCTGGTGTCCCTGGGACGAAGTCTGGCTATTAGCGGATCGGGCCATGGATCTTAAAAAAAAAAAACACTCAAAAAAAGAGGGGATGGAAACGTTTGAGCGCCGAAAAAAAAAAAGAAAATGCGGTCAAAATGCAATTAAAACATTTTCGCATTTCGCGTTTGGCCTAAACATCTTTGCATCTAAATCTAGAAAGTTAATTTCAAATGTTAACACACTATTGGTGAACTTAAAAGTAGGGTAGATCGTGTTTATAAACTTTTAGTTTGCCAGTCATGTGTTAATCTCCACCCAAAAATACCGTGTATTAATTGACAAATTGCTAGCAACTGAGACACTGGGGGGGGGGGCAACTCACATATGAAGGCATGGATATGGGTGTTAATGAAGGGCACTTCCAAAACTCTGGCGCGCATTTCGGTGACAATGACTAAAAAAAAAAATAGGGGTATTGGGTGAAAAGGACTGCCAAAATTCCCCCAAAATAAGTGTTTTCGGGTGGACAAATTTGCAAAATCTTAGAAAATTTTGCAAAATCACATAAAATTCAGGTCTTGATTTGTGAAAGTGAAAGTAGTGGTATTTGCGGTGAAATTTGTCAAACATATATGGGGTCTTTGGGGAACGCGATGCTGAAATATGGGGGTTCCCTTTTTTGTTTTTAATAGCTTACATGAGCGTCAAACCTCCAAGATGGGAGTGTCCCCCCGTGTGAGACATATGAACTAATTCCTTAATGCTTGGAAAATGATATCACATATCTCTGGGACACATTTTGTCCAGTGGCTACGACAGGCTTTTGTTAATAATCTTGTTCGTCCTCTTCGCCGCAAAAATATGAAATAACCTTTACAGTAGATTTCTTCAGCTACAACGATGTTTGGAAATACGAAAACTATTGCTTTCTGTACTAATTATAAAAATAAAGAAATTTTCGGAAAGATTAGCCCCGTTTTTACGTCCTATAACCAATAACGACGTCAAATTTTGAATTATGAAAGTCGAAGATTCTAACCGGTCTATTTAAAACAAGCAATACCGGAAGTGGGTTCTTTTAACAACTTCCGGTGGGCCCCCCCGGGCACTTGTATTCAAAGGTGGATATGGTTTTCGTTGGAACAGAAAAACGCGTGAAAAAGATCCCTTTTTTCCAACAGGCCATGTACGCGCGTACAGGGGTGTTTTGTCACTCGCATTAAAAACAGCAATTGGGTAGGTTGCCCATGGTCCAGGTCTCCATACAGGATACATCTACCTACGCTTTAAAAACTTCAGCTTGACTGAATTGGAGATAGATACCAGATTGCCATAAGTGGGAGTATTATAGCATTCATTTCAAGCTTGACCTTTGCGTGACAGGAAGTCTTGCTGTGGGACGCATGGACCCTATGGTTACATGGAAGTCCCGGACCCGCTTTGAGTTGGGACAGTCTGAAGTGCAGCTATGATTGATGATTATCTTCATCATTGACGGGCCACATATTCCTTTCTTTTTTTTATGGCGTTTAGACGAAATGGTTATTAGTCAACTGATCATAGAAGGAAATGGGTTTAGGCAAAACGGTTTATACTAAATAGTTATTAGACCAACTGAGCATTAGACGAAATGGGTTTGGACAAAATGGGTTTAGACTAACTGGATATTAGACACAACTGATCTAAGACGAAATGCCGAGTCTAGATAAAATGGGTTTAGACTAAATGGTCATTACCAACTGGTTATAGACTACTAAATGGGGTAGGACCAAATGATATTTAGAGAAGTGGACCTTAGACCTATGGGATATTAGCCGAAATGGTTGTAGACAAAATGGCAATTAGCAATCTGGTCATTAGATCATGTGACAATGGACTAAGTGGTTATTAGCCTAAAAGGCCATAGACCATATGATTGAGACGAACCGGTTTTAGACCAAGTGGTGATTAGACAAAATTGAATAGATCGAAGTAGTTGATGAATAGACCGTTTTTCGCCCGGTCCCATAGGCACTGTGTTGTAATTTCTGTCCGTTTGGACAGAAAATACAAAATTACGAAGGTTTCTTACAGATACGACCTGAATTTGCACGTACGATTAGGTCAACCTGGATTACTAGCCTAACTGTTCCAGATTATTGAGGTAAGTCGGGGACGAGGTTGGGATCAGCGAAATGTTCTTCTTCATGGAAGATAATGTGGTCGCTAAACAAGCACAGTACATTCCATTCACAGGGAGGTTGCAGCAGGATTTTGTGGAACGAGGGGGCGTGGAATGGTCTACAAATGCACCGAAGTGCGGGTGGTGGGTGTTGTTGGGTGGTGGTGTGAAAGGGGTGTCCCCTCTTGCGCTGTGGCGGGGGGGGGGGTGGGGGTCTTGCAGGGAGTTACTACAGGGGGTACCCCTTTCACGAATTGATGTGTCGAAAACTAAAACTTGGCTCTATCAATTGCAAGCACAAATGCAAGTTTTTTTCTTGAAAAAAATTGCATTTTATACTGAATTTTGTTCGAAAACCAAGATCGTCGGATTTTTGGACATCGGGGGTTCCATTTACACGTGACAAAGATTACGCTTAATCACATACAACGATAAATCTTTTAAGATTAAAAGCGAAAACCTAATAAGGAGTTATTCTTCTGAAGTTAGTAAATCGTTTAAGGCAATTATAAGAAGAGATTTCAAAGCAGAATTTTCGTATAGATGAGCTTTATGAAGTTCAATCCCAGTCCCTTTTATATTAGGTCTATTTTATTAATTTTACTTACAAATAAGGTAAGATACTTAAGAAGAATATGATTCTATTAAATTTCCACTTAAGATTAATCTTAACCTTGGTACAACAGGTCCCCTGGACTGCTCAAGACTGGTGCTGATTGGCCTTTACTTTGGAAAATCATGAGCAGTTTTTCTTTTTTGTGTGTTTACAGGCATGAAAATTGAAAACTGGTTTTGAAAAAAAAACTGAAGGGTTTCTAATGGTAAATATGGGGCAGAACGATGGGCCGCTCGCCCGTAGCGGGGGCACCTTTACTTTAAAGGGTCCATTAATTTTAAAAAGTTCTTGAGCCATCTTCATATGAACTGCATCATGAGGATAGAGCTCTTAAAATAAAGCTATTAACAAAAAGTACAAACCTATATTAATATTAAATAAAATATTGGTAATGAATTTTTATTTGCTAAAAACCACACCCCACAATGTTGTCTACGTCAAAAGCAGTCCAAAAGTACAATAAAAGCTTAGGAAATCGTTTGATTAAGGAAAAATCCCCCCAAGAGGGTAAAAAAACTCGATTTAAGCTGTATCTTATCAAGCCAATTTCATACGGGATATAAAAGAGAATGCGTCAATTACGAGCTGGTAGAGTCATGGGCATTTTCTTTACTGACTATAATATCTATGAATTAGCAATGCAGATTACAATTGTAGCTATTTCCTCTACAAAATCCAGGATTGCAATGGTTTGGGGGTATAATAATTATAGTAGGGCTGTTTTGATATTGTTTG
>JAMKCH010013755.1:0-26555 GCA_023653785.1 Ophioderma brevispina | reverse complement strand
AGTGCTACCATAGATCGACTTTGGTAGACCCGACTTATTGTTGTAGTGTTGTACATAGTATAAAATTCTTGGTAGGCCTACTAGTATGACTTAATTGGTGTGTTCAAGATAATCGTCGCCTTCACGGGCTGCTTCACGAAAAACTGTCAAATTTGTTTCATCAGATGTGTTTTGATTTGGATTGTAGAGACTGTTGAACTCTTCAACTAACCTCAACTCCCTAAGTTGACCAAAAGTTTTGCCCCGACTTCTTTTGAGAAGAAGCCAAGCGATCAAACATGTCCTTTACACGGGCAAATCAAACATGGGTCTGTTGGTATCCTTTTTTTGACAAGCTCTGAATTTTTGTCTATAGGACTCTGGCACCAATTCTATGCTTTGAGCACTGCCTGCTTTACTTCGTCATAATCACTTAAATATGTCAATGACATGGCCGAATATAATTTCTCGGGACTCTTACAATGAACACTGCACTGTAGCAAAAGGTCCAAGACTCTTGGGACCATTTAAGCTAATTCGGCCATTTTCCAAAAAGTGGTAAGAAAGTATTGTCTACTTATTGTTACTGAAAATTTTGGGAACCAGGCGAAAATTTTCGCCGCAATCAAAAACCAGATTTCTTGGAAGAGTCTGATGAGCTAACCTGTTGTTTCAATTTTTCTAACTATATCTGAGCTTCAAGCTCTTTCTTTCATCTCCATTTTGCTGTTGTAATTCTATCTCTTTTGTCTCATTTCATTTTGAATTTTATTTCAAATTCCTTTCTTCTCTTTTTGCTGCATTTGCAATTTTTCTTTCTCTAATTCAATTTCCTTTTCTTTTGTTTTTGAATTTGCATTTATATTTCTTTTTGACTTTCTGTTAATATTTCCATTTTCTTCAATTCTATTCCTTTTGAATGTCAAGCTCTTTCAACTTGAAAGCAATCACAAGTGCCTTGTTCCAGTATCTTCATCCTATCCAAATATGAACTATCCCAAACATATTCCTGAACAAACTTTTCACATCATAACTATTTTGTGATCTGTTTTACGTCATGGCAGTTTTGCTAACTCTAAATGCTTGAATAACTTCATTAACTCAGGCTTTTCTCAGCTCATCAAACTTCCCCAAGTTGATTTGCCTAGAACACTTCTGGATTATCAAACTCCATTGTGCATTGTAATCTACAAACACAATATACTAACTTGAACCAAATACAAATTAGTACATGTAATACACACAAAATTTTGTATGACTAAAATGTGCAACAATGTTACAACATATTTTTCACACTTTAATGTGTAATTCTGAACAAAAAGGCTCAAATTTATCTCCAATTCAATCCCACGGACGAGCCCCCAATTCTTTATGGACGTATCGTAGACGTTAAGGTCAGAAAGACCTTTCAAAACACAAATAAATGAGCCTTGTGCACAAATGATCTAAATTATATATTTAATAACAGCTGTTAATGATCTTACTTGATTTGGTTCAAGGAATTGGGCAGTCCAAAACAAAATTACAATACACAATTAATTAAGATTACTTATGGTGTTACTAGTGTCCTGTGTTGAAAGCGTTGCAGTTCAACGATGATGATATTGCCTCACAGCGAAGACTCCAAAATGACAGAGCACAAGTTCATACAAAACTCCTCAGGTATTATATTTCAAAGGAATTCTTCTACAGTCCCTGAAGGTAATCTTGTCCAGAGTTCAAGACGACGGGGCTTCCCTCGACGGACAAATGTTCCACAATAATAAAATCCAGTGGTAGGTAATATACCACCATCAGTTTGTCGCTATGTCCCATAAGGACAACAAACTGGAATCCTTTTTTGATCCCAAAATGAGCTCTTTGGCTTAAAAGACGACAGAAGACTATTTAGCTATCAAGCTCCGGCGGCATCCAAATATAAATCCTGGAACTAGTGATGTAGAACTCAATCTACCATTATTTAGAGAAAAAAATAGCTATACAATTAGACTGTTATCGCGCCAGAGCTCTAGTTCAGCTCCTCTGATTTCAAATGCTGGCGCGCGAGGACTTAGCACAAATCTCCTATATATACTGACCTTCACAAAAAATCCCGTCTAAAAATAGAAAGTAACATCATTCTTATGCAAAAACATGACCCTGCACCATCAATCAGATTTCACAATCTACATTACATCATTTCATATATATAACTTTGTGGGGGATTCCCTAGGTTCTGACAATATTTGATCTCAAAAAGCATAAACAAGTTGATTGTTTCTAAGTTTACATCTTGGGGAAGTCCCCACTTCCTGATTGTGCAATCTAAACAGGTGGAAGTTAGCAAAAAACCAACTGGGTATTCCCCTTTCTCTATTTTAGTAAACAAAATACTTGTCCTTGCGAGAAACCTCTCTCAAATAAACTGAGAAAAATAATATTCTTAAAAGTTAATCAGAAAAATGTAGGGCCATTAGCAACAAAAGGAAAATACTTAAGAACTATTTTTAAATGTCAAAAGCAAAATCGGGGTATTTGACAGCAGTCATTTTCACTCCACTTCACCAATGATGGGATGTGTCTAGGAAAAGCATTACAGGTATGAACAAGAGGATGGAACGAAGGACTCTCTGGCTAACTAGGTTGAAACAAGAACTTCAACAAGGGATCGGATAGAGGCGTCCGAGTCGGGGATCAAACTGTAGATGCTCAGAAGCATTTAGCGTAAAGATTTTATGGTCCTCTCCATAGTACATAGGGTTGAATTGTGTTAGAGCGCAGTTGCTCTGCGGATTCTCGGAGGCTGGATTTGATGTGTGAAAAGGTCTTTAATTTTTTTTTTTTTTTTTTGCGATAAGCTTTTTGGTGGTTTATTATATACCTGCTATAAATGAACATAACCAGGATTAATTACTTGCGAGTAGGTAAAGATTTAACTGATTTGCTAGGAGTTGTAGTTTTTCAGTGCATAAACCACGCTTTTGAAATAAGCGGGGCAAGGGGCAAATTTCCCAATTGCCGCACCTCATTTTCATTTTTTAACTGAGTCACCACAATATGCCGTACAAGACCCGTTACGGCACGAATATTTAAAAAGGTTTTTTTAGTTATTTATTAGGGAGGTGAGATTTTTATGAGTAAATGTAATTTGTTCGTTTTAATAGTGTAACTGTATTTCCTAATGTTTCATGTAAGTGGTGACAGAATACTGATGATATAGTTTTTCTTTGTCTATCTAAAACAAACAAACTCCTTAGTGACTGGTTAGTCACGAGTAAATACTGCACAAGTGTACAGATAACATTATAATCTTATAGTTACCTACGTTTTGCCAAATGTACAAACGATTAATGTGTTGGTATGGCCAATATATTTCCACAATAAACCGCGGATATTTCTTGTTAGTAACATATTTTTTTATTCCAGCATTTCCGGACATGACGTTTGTCACATGACCTCATACCATATATGTCCAATATGCTCTGTGCATTTGAGAAAGCTGTGAATAAAATTGAAACGAACGTTGAATTGTGCAGAGTTTTCCATTTTGACGTAATTTCATTAGCGATACTCACTGACTGAAAACACTATCCACAATGTGTTTATTTTTCAAAACATGTTAGTTTGGAGAAGAAGACCAGAATATGACCAGAATATGACCATAACATTCTTTCAATATGAAATTAATTTCTTAGTATACAATATCCTCCAAATGGGGTAAATTGGACAAATTATGAAAAACGAGGTAACTTGATTTCGTTTCATTATCAATGAAGGTATCCGAAAAATAAACACACAATAAACCGACGACCAAATACGAAATATTTTGAGGGGTAATGTGTTCTATATTGACAGAAGAAGGTCTGTCATTGCCAAACCAGTTTCTTTCAGTTTATCAGTTGAATGTTTAAACATTTTCTTGCGAATCCTTATAGATAGAGGATACTTTGCACGTGAAACATACTTTTTGTATCAAGTAATTTTATTCTTTCTTAATCACATTTCACGTCCGTCTTAAGCTTTCGCGCGGACATACCAAGATTTCTTGCTCCAGGTTTTGAACTTATCTTTCCACATTCTGCAGACCAATGTTGACAACAGCTTTGAACGCAATCCTTGGCATTGTGATATGCCCTGTGTACTTGCTGTCAGTTTAATTGGAATCTTCTTTTTCCTGACGGTTATTCGTATCCGCAATGCGCACATAACCAACCTCTAGTCTTGCACAATGGCCATTGCAGACTCCTATTCTGATGTTCCTACAGTTTTACATAAATATGGCAGTTCATATCTTCGCCAGTTCGACTCGATTCAGCCTTCCACTCTTCAGTTGGTTGTATTTGCGGCTTCTTTCCAGTTCTAATTAAATTATTCTCAGGTTTTATTTTCTCTACTTTCGTTTACAACAGAAAGGTTGTTTACGCCATCTGTCGACCATTTGTGCTTCACAGGAGTGAGTGGTAACGACGGAACATCCATTTTTTATAGCGATAAGCTGGTTGATGAGTACCCTTTTTGGAGTTTGTGCTATCCTGCAGTGCCAAACTGCAGGAAGTTTGTGTAATTTGGCCAAACAATGAGGCTTCTTCCGTTACCAAGGCGGTCATTCAGTTTTGTACTACTGTCCACCCCAAATATATCTGCTTTCCGAAATAAGTTTTCCGACGCTCCATCCTTCTGTAGTTCTCTTGGTTGAATATCTACATGTACGCGAGAATAATCTAACACTTTGCTACCGTATGAGCCATACCCCCTCACGTGATGATACAAATTCCTCTCGCTTGATGATCATTCCAACTACAATGCAAAACCCGTTCGTAACCAGAGTTTCCAGATTACTGATCATAAATTGGCATTGTTTTCTTCCTTTCCAGTAAATTTTTCAATTCAATTAAAATTAAAAAAAAAAAAAAAAAAAAAAAACACATACATAACATTTTATTGAACATAGCAGAACAGAGAACTATTTTCTCCATCGTATATGGCGGAGTACTTATTATGGGTCGTACATTGTTGTTTGTGAATTCCGCCGTTTTTTTAAATGTTCCTCCTCATTTACATATGCTGTGCTCTTTCCTACAGACCAAGGCCATTGTGGAAGCGGATTTTTTTTGTAGAAATGTACAGAAAGAATAATCTAGTACAGCAGTCGATCATGATGTCCAGTCGAGCTCATTCCACAATCAAGATCAAAGACATATCTAAAAGTTAATTTGGCAATAAAACTGTTGCCTGACAATGCATTTCAAAAAACGTGACTTGACGTATTTAGTAAGTTGAAATCCTCTGTAGCCTACTACCCCGAAACTCAATATAACTTTTATGTTCATTTTCTCTAAATAGGATTTAGAAAAATGGAAAAGTTCAGACATGGTGAAAGTCATCACAACTCTCATATCCCCACTTGTATACACCACGCTTTTGCACACACACACCCGCAATACATGTACGTAAATGAAAACCACATACATGCACAATGTATGCATTTACACACACAAACACAACTACACAAAAGCCACTACACACGCATATACCCACCTAAAACACATAACACGAACACACATGCCTTTACAGACACACATACAACTCCGCTGAATTGACAAGAATGAATAGTACAAAATTATAAAAGCAAAAACATGTAAAGTAACCTTAACACCTTACATGTAATATGTTTAAATTCATGGATTTTGCCATTATATTTGTTGTGGTTGTTTCCATGCCTTGGTTCCTTATATAATGGAATGAACACACACCCTGAGTATTGTTTCAAAGTGGAACAACAACACTGAACAAGGTTTTTGGAACTTTGGCTACGAGTGCATTTATTAATGCATATGTTCATTGCTCAATCCAAATAAAGTGTGGCAGAACCTTTTAGACATTTAATAGACACGAATGAAATAATTTTTCTTATTTTCACGTCACACCCATTAGAGAAATGCATTAAATCGTTACAGGCGTTCTGATATCAGTACTAATTAGTAAAATTCCAGCGAGGTCTATTATGAAGTATCTCAAGAGAAATTGATAAATAACTAGCATTGCAGTTTGACCATATCTATTATTATTCTTTCGTTTATTAAAAATCGGGCATATGGTGATCCGCAGATCAAATTACATGGGAATTGTACATTAAAAATACAATTATATCAAGAGAAATTAGTAAAAACATTAAAACATTACCCAAAGTTCCCATTAAATATATTGCCATTATTCACAAACACTCCAAACGTTAAAAAACGGACTATAAGAGTAAACAAAACACCACTATCAAAAAAAAGGGCAAGGAAAACCAATAGCAAGGCATGACGGAGATCCAGGAAAATTAATATTAATAAATCTCCACAAACATAGGAATGGGGCTTTCTGAAAACGATCCGTGTTCTGCAAGCAAGTTGAGTAATTTTATTAGCATTACGTAAGTTACGAACGTGAGACTGAATTCTGTGAGGGGGAAGGAGCTTCATGTCTTGATGATTTAGGAAAGCTTTTCAGCCATCCTAAGCGAATGGTCCTCCCTCTGAGAGATAGAGGGTTCAAGGTCAAAATATCGAGGCATCAGTATATGAAATGAAATTCCTTCCAAGGATGAGCTACATGCCCGCCTTTGGAGTTGTTCTAAGGTTTTTGAATTGAACAGCAGTCAAAGAGGAGTGCCAAAGAGTCAGCATACTCTACAAGACTGTGGTCTAACATAACCTTTATAAAAAGAAAAGAAGGTCTTGATGATTAAAACTAAAATGTTTTAAAATGAGAAGCATATGAAGACGACGATTGGTTTGATTACCAATTTCATTCACATTTTTGTCCCATTTTAGATTGTTTTGCAACCATATACCCAGAATCTTGGGATTCTTTGAAAAATTTAAGGGGAGTGTTGTTAAATATTGACAACTTGGGATCAGTGGGTGGAATCGTTTAAAACGAAGGGGGGCCTGACACTTGGATGGGAATTGAAACTAAGTTTGTTATCAAGAGTCCTATTGACAAAAAATTGTCTAAAACACCTTGCAGATTACTACACTGCGGGAATGTACGGTTTCGCCAAGTGTCAGATATCCACCTATTTCCAACATTTTGACCTTGATCCAACATCATCAGCCGCATCCGTAATGATAACTTGAAAACCGAGGGGGCCCAAATTTATTCCTTGAGGTAACCCCCATTTAAGACTTTAAAATGGAGAATGAGAAAGGGACTGACGATATAGACCACATGTTCCACGACCATTAATAAAAAATCGCACAACCATGGAACAATGGTTCCTCGGACTCCAATATTAATAAACTTTTCTATATCAACGTATGATCACCCATATCAAATGCTTTAGAAAAGTCCGTGAGAACCACGTTCCAATGTGTGATTTTATCTGCACCAGCATGTAAAAAATGTGAAGAAGGCTTACAAGATTAATGGGATGTGGAGACACCTTGGGAATATTACCAAAATGTCTGAACAATTATTGCCCCGGATATCATTCAAAACCCAATTAGAAATAAATCCTTCGCTGATCTTAGCAAAGCAATTGGTCAGGGATAATGTCTTAATTGTTCAACTCTCGGAGGTTGGTCCGTTTTTGGAATAGGGGACCACAATCGCATTTTTTCCATGGCTATTGAAACTATTACCTTCTACATATGAACAATTCAAAAATATTGGAAAAAAACAACGAGACTAAAACTCATAAGAAAAGTCTTTAATTAACCTAGGTGGGATGCATAGGGCCAAATGCATTTAGACTTTTTAATTTTATTTAGTTCAGCATAAACATCCCCGGGGTTTAAATGAGGGGGGAAAGACCAAAAGATGGAGGTAGGATTGAGAGTGTATCGAAGTGGGCTTTTTAATGAGATGAGACTGAAACAAATGTCATTAAATATATTAGCAATGGTGAATGATCATTCGCACTTATAACTGGGATGGGTATGATGAGACTCCATTTTGGATGTGCAGAAGAAGAAACTTAATTTGTTGATGCCACTTGCGTGGGTCACGATGCTGTAAATGTCTAACTCTATTACAAAAGTAATCTGTTTTCGAATTCTTTATTCCTCTAGGACCCTGTTACGTAATTGACGCCATTCATTCATATTGCCATTTACAAAATTTTTTTGACGAAAGTGCTATCAAAATTTCTGATTTTAGCATTATGCCAAGGTTATCATTATTATTATGATTTTGGACTGTTTTACTGGGAAAGGAATACCTCAATAGGACTGTCCAATACCGATAAAATTCATCAGTCTTACACTGAGTGCCCTTCGCTTTCAAAACATTCCTCCCATGTTTGGGACTGAATCCATCTACCAAAAGCTCTTATTGGGAGTCCTAAGGCGAATAGTCTTTCCGATATTTGTAAATTATGAGTGATATGAGTTTTGGACTTCCAGGACTACACAAGAGTGGTCCCTCTTCCCAATAGGACTAGCGCCAAAGGCTCACAATAAGAACTACTCATATTAGTTAAATAACTAAATAAGATTGATTGGCCTCTCTTGGGAAATGAAAACGATTTGTTCAAATTATGACATTTAAGCAGTGGGTTCACATTGTTCTGTTAAAGTCCAGAAAATTGGCAAATGCAATGTCACGGGTATTTAGATGCAAATAATCCATAGACTCAGTTAGGATGTTGTAGCAGCAATTCTTGATTGTGGTGAATCAGTTTGTAATATACACACCAAATTGCTATTACCGAAGTAGTTATGGGTAAATGTTTGTGGTTGGGAAAGCACCCAAACACATTCAAGTTCTTCTGTACACTGCATATCGTTAATTTCTGTAGACTTTAATTTGAGGACCGAACATAGAATGCTTAACTCCCCCTCCTCTATGTGACAGCGGCAGCTCAGCTAGTGAAATAATTTTATCCATCAATTGCCAAAAATATGGTCATGGGTGGTCAGAACGGGACGGAACCATGATTCGTTACTAACCCCCACGTTACAGTTGTTGTTGTAACACACCGAACTCATCAAATTTATGACCAATAGATTGGTATTGGTTCAACAAAAAAGATGGAGTGAAGTATTATTCTGGGGTTGAACACGAGATTGATATTGAGATTCTCTTGGTATAGGTATCAATGTTCGTTCTCTAATACCAGTTTGAACACGGCATCTGTTAATTCGAGTAGGACACACGTACTGAAATCTGACTGTGCACATCTGCATATCGTGTTAAGAACTAAATAACTGAAGAGTGTGTTATTTAAAAGTGCATGGCAAGCATATTCAAGTTTTAAGAGGAGATAATACTTAATTCTACGAATAATGCCAAGCTTTAGAAGCCTATTATTGATATACAAGAGTTATGTAATGCTCATTCCATGGGCGTCGGTCCGATCGCTAATTAGACTCGTCCCCAAATTTTACCAGAAGTGTTCAAAATGAGTTGGTATGTGAAGAAATCTACTATTTTTCTCATTTCCATGTGAAATCGTAAGGCTAAAGGGTGTTTAGTTCGAATGTTATGAACGAAATGTGACCCAATTTGGTCAACAAATACTATTTTTTCATGCACACTATGTGGATTACAAAATCACGTTTTTGAAATGTCGGCGCGAAAGTTTACAGATGGGGTTACGGTGTGAAGGCCATTCTATTAAGATGGAAACTTTATACTTAAATCTGGTCAATCCATTTAATTGTTGGTAAAAACAACATCCAATAAACCTTATCAATAATATTATTTGCATATGAAAAAGATCTATCATCAAATTTACTAAAAACATGGTTCGAATCAATACCATATTTTTTAATATTAAGGGTAAGATTGTCTTCATTAAATCAATTCCCTTATCACTCATATTTTTGTTTATTTCCCGTTGAGGTATAAGTGTGTCCGATACAGTGCATAAAAGTATGGTATCATCAGCATATATTACACAGGTAATGAGTTGACATATATTATAAACAACGGTGGCCCTAAAGTCAGACAAAGAAGAATGTATATTAACTCTTTGTGCCCTTAAATACAATACAAACCATTTCAAGGTGAAATTGTATACCATAGTTATATAATTTATTCGGGAGGACCGGGTGATTAACAATGTCAAATGCTATACTTAAATCTAGGAAGTAGCAGCTGCTTTACATAATCCATGTTTTGAAGAATATAATTTGACACATCAAGAAGAGTAGAGTAGTTTAATGGTTTCGTCTAAAACCAGACTGTGATGGATTTAAAATATTACACTTGGTTAAATAGTCATGCAATTTATCACGCACAGTTCTTTCAATTATCTTAGAAATTATATTTAAAGCCCATACTTCCAGTCGCAGCCAGCGATTGGCGTGCGAAATACCGGATTTTGACCCAAGATCAAGTGTTACGCATGCTCACGAGCAGAAATCGCTCGCTGCGACTGGCAGTATATCATGGGCTTAAGACAGATATTGGAATATAATTACCAACATCAGATTTACAACCATCCTTATAAATACGGGGTTCTTTGGCAAGTGTCCACTCTGAAGGGAATGTGGCAGTAAAGACTTATTACATTATAAGCGAGAAGCAGCAAGTGTAGTTTTTGTATTTTGACTACTCTTTTAAATGTAATCGAACATATTCTTTATAACATAAATGAAAGTAAGAGGGTCTATCTTCTTAGATTTAAAAAAGGCCTTTGCTACTGTAAATCACAATCTCGTTCTTCGTAAGTTAAAAACGAACGGTATCACTGGTAATACATTAAATTTGTTTCTTATCTAAAAGAGCATTGATATTGGGATACCTCAAGGTTCAATTCGTGGTCCTCTTTAATTTATTTTTTGTGAAATATTTAAGACTAATAAACTTACCTTGAACATAACAAATAAGTTCATGTTGTTTGGTAATCAGTAAAAACTAAATAAATAAATACAAAACTATTTCTATGATGTATGAACATTTTTCTATTGATATACCCCTGTATTCATTTTACCCCCTTATTTTAAAATTTCTTAAGACTTTTAGTCACAGCATTACCTGGGGATACAGGGATATCAACCCTGACGGATCCACCCTAGAGGACCGGGCTTCCAAATCTGGCGTACAACTTTGTACGACCCCAAGCAACCAGACAGTTTCTACTCTGGAAGGTGGAACACAACCTCAAATCCCGACCTTGTATTTGTAAATATGGACGCCATTCCTTTTCACCGTACTGTTCTCGACCGCTTTCCGAAGTCTCAACATAGACCATCACTGATCGCTCAGCAGAGCCTTACTAAGTCTGTCCCAACAAAGCCAGTGAAAAGGTAGAACTTTCGCAAGGCAGACTGGGACCAGTTTAAGAACCTGGTGGATTCAGAAGTGCCCAACCTACCGACACCAACCTCCTCCAACCTTGACCATTCTTACACAGCACTATGTAAACGCTTTATTAAGATAGCAAAGAAGACCGTTCCACGTGGCTGTCGTCGCAGCTATATCCCATATTGGGATGAGGATGTGACGCTTCTTTTACAAATGTAATATCTTGAATTTGAACCCACGGGGAAGAAAGCGACCCAAATCCAAGGCTTCAGATCTGACAAACTGCTTGGATAGGAAACGTGTGAGCGCTGGAGAGACAGTCCAGGGAATCGACTAAAATTCAAATCAAATCAAATCAATTTTATTTCCAATCACTACACATAAAAACACAAATGATAGGGAGGAGTCGAGCAAAGGTCTATAGGCCCAAAACACTCAACCCCCCTTGGAATAATTAACACACAAGGAACAAGACATAATATAAGGGAACACACAGAAAAAGAAAAACGAAATTAAACACCTCACAAGAGACATGCTCCCAGAAGACTATAATTTGTTATATTGTAAAATTAGTTTGCTTTGAATGGTTTGAAAATGTTTTCTGATTTTGATTGTTGTATTCCTAAAGGCTAGACCAGAATTTTGGAGCCTTTTGAGAAAGATGTCTGGCTTTTTGGTTATCTATGTATATCTTTTGAGCATTTCTCAGTGTGATTATCATGAATTTCGGCATGTTTACAAGTATCTATCAAAGGTACTGATAAACTGTTTGGTATAGGCTTATACATGAAGTTGCCCAGGTTAATTTTGTAAGTATCAAAAACATTAATTGCCTATAGCGGAGAGAAAAGAGGAGCGGAATGGCTTCGGTAATGAATTATTACAGAAACTGTCTTAAAGCCCATTTTGTAATTTGAAAATTTTGTTAAGTATACATTGAGGCATTCCCCATTAGGAGTACCGTTATTATAGACTACTTAATACGTGAACAATACAGAGTGATAAATATACGATCTGGTTACAAAAATATGTGATTTGTAACCACCAATATTCTTTATATTTATTTTTAGACATAGCACTATATGTGATTCCAAGGTAGGTTTTCATTCTCTAATAAATAATATAACCTCCAAGTATTGGTTACTCATTCCAGTTAATATGTTATTCCAAAACGACATTTATATTTTAGGAATATTAAGAATATTAACAATGTTTTTATGTCACTAGCATTGTGTTAGGAAATTGAGATCCACATAATTTATTTAGACTGGCCGGGGTACTATGGGAGGGTCCTAATATCAATTTGTTGCCTTAAACCAAGTGATTCACTTCTTCAAGTCTTTATGAATGAAGTATTTTTAGTATCGAGTTCCGGATGTGAATACAAAATTGTAGTGTCATCAGCAAATAATATAAAATCAACAATGAGGTGAAGTACTAGTATGTCAGTACATATAGATGAACAACAGAGGACCCAGGCTGGATCCTGAGGAACACAACAATACAATCTGTTGAAATCAGATGTTTGCGGACTGATCATGACACATGATGCTTCGTTTGGTTAGATAAACTCTAAACCATTCTAGAAAACTATCCTCTGAAGCTGGTAACATTCAATTGCTATAGTAATAATATGATCAATAGTATCGAATGCCTTCGATAAATCTAAAAATATACTAATGGAATGTTCATTTTTTCTCAAAAACTGAACTACAAGGTATCTACAGTTTCAACAAGTGCCATATTTGTTGCATGATGTGGACGGAAGCCAAATTGTTTTCGTATTAATGTATTATTATTTTTATCAATATGAAACCATACATCTATTGAAAAACTAATCTTTCTCGATTTTGGAGAAACTAGGTGTACAGAGACAGGACGATAATTAGAAACACATTACGAGTTTATTTTATATTGACACTACTTTTTGCAAATTGCAATGTAAGTTCCTCAGGTACAATTCCAGTCGATATAGAAGTATGTAAATAACATGGGAAGAGGTTCCTAACTATTTCATTAATGACTTCTACACAATTCAAGTTTCAAAGGTCATCATGGACCAGTGCACTTTTGTTTGGATTGAATTTATTGACAATTTGATGATATCGTCTTCTACTATTGGGATAGCAAATAAGCACATTTAGATATTGGTTCAACCGAGGTAATCAAAATAGTTTTTGCCAGAATGATGTATTTTGGTCCCAATATTGACAAAAACATTATAAATTCATCTGATATGCTCTTTGGGTTCATGATTGTTTCACACGTATCCATCCCATATTGGTATGTTGCATGTATTTTACTACGGCCCGTTTACATATTATTTCGCAAAGACTGACGAAATTTATTGTTAATAATTACCCGGGTTTGATTTTCGTTCAAAAGTATTTAATTTATTCCGAATGTTTTAAATTTTTGCAAATTAATTTTTGAAAATTGTCTTTGGTGCTTAAACTTTCCCAAGAAGAGCTTTCGTGAGCCACGGTGACTTGTGGAACTGAATCTTTTAATTTTACATTTCCTTAAAGGTATACTTCGTTGTATTACAAAATAGTAATATTTCATGAAAGAGTTTAATCTTGCGGTAGCATCAGTCCAGCAAATAACTCCCTATTATCTCTGCTGCCATTATTGAAAATGAAGCATTCTGATGGTCAGTTTACTGCCCATATTCTGCAATAATGGGGTCTCGCCAATGCATTTCTTATTAAACAGAAACTGTGTAGGTAATAGAATAAGAAAATAAAGGTTTCAGTGTCATTATGGGCCAGAAATGTATAATCGATGCATAAAAAATTTCAAATCATGGGCTGGCTGGTTTTTTCTGACCTCGGACCACACATATTTAGCCCATAAATGACCCACTGCAACCCGTTTATTTCTTAAATATAATTGTCAATTATGGTGCACTTTTTCTGTAATTCTGTAGGCTTCTTATTTACAGTTGGAATAATGAATGTGAACAACCATGTCCAAATAGTAATGCGTAGGTCTATGCAGTCAATCTTTTAAAATATCTATATTAAAATCGCCCAGGATAGAACTTACTTCTTTTCACGACTGACAGTCTGAAAACTATTGGTCAACAGTGTTATAAAATAATCTATAGAGGTGTGCGCTCTATACAATGTAACTAGTATTATGTTTCTTATACCATTTCTTTCAATTGCAATAAAACACGATTCAAAATAAGGATTTGCAATTCAGAGTTCACTTCTTAATTTGTATTTAACGGTATTGGAAATAAACATTACACACTCCACCTTTTTTCACGACCTTCTCGGTTTATGAATTCCAAACGATAACCAGATCAATGATAAAATTTCATGAGGGTTATCTTTAAGGTGAAGGGGAGTTTCTGAATACCACTAATTGTAAAATCATGATTAATTATTTTAATACACTCTTTAAGTTTTTCGAAAATGTTAGACAAACTTTAATATTAATATTCAAAATGTTAAGTCAAATGCTTTTGATAATAGCTGATTTTAAGGCACTAGGTGGGTTACATTTTTGACATGTCACAGTAGGCTGGAGGAGTCAAACGCGTCTTCATTAGAATAGTTATTGGACTCTTTGGTTGTACTATCGTATCTTAAGGGGTTGAAATCATTTGTCATATTTTTCCAGTTTAATCTGAGTAACATCGAAATTCACTTTGAAATCATCATCACCATCACCACTTTCATCAGAATGACTATAAGCCATTGCATTAAAAATTTTACACATGTCCAGTTAATCGAATTAAGTTGCAGGAGAATTTTCCCGTTTTAAATTTTACATTTTTATGTACATATCCTTTACATTGTTAAGAAATTATTTTATGAGAAACAGGGGGGTTTTTTTTTTTTTTTTTTTTTCCCCCCCCCTTTTTTTGATGTTCAGCAGGAAGGTTTTCCTGGAAGACTATAAACAGCCTTCACGGTTAGGGTTTCCAAACATCAAAATGTCCAATGTCTGCCAACTCTCAATCGCTGAACAACTCCTCGCAAATGGTCGTTTTCAAGGATATTGATAAGATCACACTCACTCTATTGAAAAAGAGATCACCAAACTTCGTTCGAGCCCCTGGCGTGGAAGGTCGATATCATCAACCTTCTCACTGGAAAGGCCAGGGGCCTTGATAACCGTACCAGTGGAGTTCCTGATGTTCTGCGGCCCACGAATGTCTTGAATGGCTCTAGAAGTTCTACATATGTTGCCTTACCAACAGTCCTTACCCAAAGTCTGGAGGAGGGCCTACTATCATTGCACTCTCCAAACCAAACAAGCATGTTGACAACCCTAAGAACAACCGCCCAATATCACTAACTCCTTGAGAGGCTGGGCATGAACATGGCCCGGCTGGAGCAAGTCGTAGAACCCTACTGCCTGACGACCAAGCAGGATTTCGCCGTGCCGGAGCACTGTCCACCAGATTGTAAAACTCAAAATGATATGAGACAAAGATTTTGAAAAGGTCGTCGTACGTAAGGAGGCGTCATCTTGCTGGACCGTACTGCAGCATATGACACCGGGTGGCACCAGGGCTTGCACTCAAACTTTTCCGGACCATCCATGCATCCATCCCAGATCGTCACCATGTAAAAGTCATATTGTAATGCTTGCAAACCGAGCTTTGTTCTTAAGAACAGCAGTGATGGGCAGAGAACAGAGCAGTGTGTCTGCGTGTCTAAGGAACGGAATACCACAAGGATCTGTACTGGCCCCATGCTGTTCAAAATTGTATATCAGCGATTTACCCCCCCCCCCCCCCCCCCCCACAACACCTCTAAACAATTATGACCACGCGACGCTCGTGGCCCTTCTTCACTCGGACAGAAGCGAAAAGAAGAGTAGAAAGTTTACACTACTGCAGTTATGCCCGATTGCAGCCATCATCTCAAGACGGGAGGCTTTTAACCGAATGAAGTTCAAGACCACCGCTGCTACTGTCTTCCCTCTTAACACAAAAAGGCTCATCGCCAGCTCCAAATCAACCTGAATGGGGCGCCTCTGAGCCATGCTATCCTCACCAATCTTATGCTGGGAGTGAAGCTTGATCGGCACTTACTTGATCGGCAAGCACATCGATCAACTTATGCGCAAGGTATCTTTCAGTAAGAACCGCCGTGTGCCGCCTAGCTTGGATCCTCAATTGGGTGCCAGGCCAACGACTCTACGAAACCACCGTCCTGGCTCTGGTCTACAGCGATGCTGAAATGCCGCCCGGCATGCTGCAATAGCTCTCACACAAAGAGCTGGACACCGTACACCGGACAACTGCCATTACTTTGATGCCTTAATTCGTCCACTCCATCTGAGTTTCTACCAGCGCTTTCGGGGATTGTACTGGAGTGCTTCGGAGAGAACACCACCCGCATAAACTGGTGAATAAGGCTCGTTGGACAACAGCACCTGCTGCATAACCCTGTTCAGGAATCACACCAGCTCGGCATACAGAGACTGCGCTGTCGACCTTCTGTCGATACGCATGCTAAACTCTCCAGCTCCCCATTAAAAATCTTAGACATGGAACACTGCCTGGCTAGAATACTCCAAGACCAGACCATTCACTATCACACCTATGACAGCACTCCCACCTGGTATCAATCTTCCACGGCAAGGAATGGGTCACCTTGATCCGGCTTCGCACAGGAGTCGGTCGCTTCTACAGCAATATGCACCGATTTGGGGATCGACACTTCCAGCCTGCCAATGTGGTTCTCCATCGCAGACTGCGGATCGCATTCTCAATGAGTGCCCCTGCACCTTTCCGCCCACCTTTGGATGTAGACCTCTCAAACCCCAAGCAATCAACAGTGAACTGGCTCCATCAGCGCACATTATCTAATCCTCATACGCCAATAAGACGAGGTTCACCTATTAATGATTACTAACATTTCTATTGTTGAGTTGACTTGAGCAGGGCCGTACGTAAGTTTTTTGGGGGTGGCGGGATTTTCGAAAAAGTGGACGTTTTTATAAAAGTTTTGGGGGACCCTAACCACCTCCTAAAAGGTCCTTTTTGGACTTTGAACATCTCATCACAAAAAGTGGACTTTCTAAAAAGTGGATCTAACCACCTTAAAATGGTCCTTTTTATCAAAATTTTCAGCAAAGAGTGGACCTTTTGCCCGTTATTTGGAATTGGACGGGTGTGGCGTTCGCACCCCCTGCAGCCCTCCTGCCGCGTACGGGCCTGGACTAGAGTCAGCACTAGAATGGTTGCATACTTTGTTTTAAGTGTAAAATGTGCAAAGTACTTTATAAAGTAAATCTATATCTAAAATATAGTTTCCGAGAAACAAATCGCTTTTCTTTAAATGCCATTTTGAATCAATCAAAATTGGCAAGTTTGTTATCGGAGTCTTATCCGGCCTATTTTAAACTGTAAATCAATACTGATTTCCCATTAGCAACAAGCAGTGAGTAGCCCGGGTGTAATGGATAAATCCATTGGGTCATACATTCCCTTGGCAATACATTCTAGAAATTCAAACCTGTGGGACGGGTAAGTGTGTACTGACCCTGTTGTATTTACATGGAACTCGAAGTACAACGTATATGTTATCATTAGCATCACACACTATACCAGATGGATATATGTTGTGCCCCCTTGTATCCTTATCTGTCCTGGGTGCGAATGTGAATACCTTTCTACCTGAGTGATCTATTGCTACTATCCTGTCATCGGATTCAGTATATAAGTACTGTAGTATCTGCTGCTTACTATTCACACATATACTCTTATCGCAATCTACTCTACATTGTACCTTATTTACTACCTTACCATCAGGACATGTATGTATTGTAATGATGCGCCCTCATTCCTGTCCTTCCACAAATACATGCCCTTCCCTATCTATGGCCATACACCGCAGGCTAACCTCCTACGTTGGAGCATCATCTTCCATCAAGGTAGAGAAGCGGTGAAGGTATTTACCATCCTGATCAAATACCTTCACATACCTATAATCATCTACTACCAGAACGTGTCTGTAATGAGACAGTTATATCATTCCAAAGCGCATAATTTGTTTCTCACTGTCTGCTTCAGATGTGCTCATTCTCTTTTACACTTGCCATCACTACCAAGCCTGTAACACCCCATCCTCCGCCCAATCAGCAATCACCACAATCTCACACGACGTGCAATCACTGGTTTACCTTGATGCTGTGGACGGATCTTCCTCTGCAATGTCCATGACACAATACTAGAACATTAATATAATAGAAAAATAAATAAATAAACCATAATAACAAAATAGTAGTTTTTGCTTTAAACATTCCAAGTACAATAGTCTATCAGAAAAGTTAAATGTTTAAGGTAGGATCGTCGAATAATGGTCTTACAGAAAAAAAACATGCCTCCATTGGTTTACCTTGATGTTGTGGATGGATCGCCCTCTCCAATGTCCCCTGACACAGCACTGTGAACATTAAAACATAATAAATAAAGAAATAAAACATAATGAAAAAAAAAAATTGCTGAACATGCCAAAGTACATAGTGCATCAGAAAAAGTTAAATGCTTAAACTAGGATCATCGGATAAAATGGTCTTACAGAAAATGTTCTTGCAGAATAAAACAAACATGCCTCCGTTGGTTTACCTTGATGTTGTGGACGGATCCCCCTCTCCAATGTCCCCTGACACAGTACTGCGAACATTAAAATAAAACATAATGAAAAATAGTATTTTTGGCTGAACATGCCAAAGTACATAGTGCATCAGAAGAAATTAAATATTTACTTATAGCTTTTAAAAATGGTGAATAACAGATCTTCCTGCAAATTCAAGGGGTTGTGCAATCTGTTCTCTCACAGATGGTATGTATTTTTAGAAGGGCAGAGGGCAATGTAAAATTGTTAATTCAAATACTGTATCTGCATATGAAACAATGAATTTGTAAATATACTAAAACTTGGTGCAAGGAATAAAATCAATTTCGTGACTTATTTTGGGGCAAATAGTACGTAGGCCCTAAGGTGCCTTATAATATGGCTATAAAGCTTTCACTTATTTGCTTGTAATTTCCTTTTCCGATAACTTCTTAGCTCACCAATCCAATGTGCTCAATGCACCTAACCATTGAGCCCGGGGGGGGGGGGGTCGGCTTGGGTACCCATGCTCGTTCCAAATGCTGCACTACAGATAGGGGTATCAAATTCACAATAATCAAGTTCTAGTCCCGCTAGGGGTATCAAATTCAGTTGTGATTGTGACTGGTTCAATAAGAAAACTTAAACATATCAGCAAAATAACTCTGAGTGTGATTTTTCTTGCAGTAGCACAAGTATCATTTTTCTTGTATATTGGCTATTTTAAAGGTGTATCTTTTATTCACGTTTTGGGAACAGGTCCCGCAAGGGGTATAATTTCACTGCAAATTGGTCCCGTTATGGGGTTATTTTCACTGAAAACTAGTATAATTTCACTAAAAATGGTCCTGTTAGGGGTATATTTTCAGTGAAAATTGGTCCCGTTAGGGGTCACTTTCAGAACCAATGGAACGAGCATGGGTATCCAACAAACCCCTGAGAAAATCCCCTGAACAACAGAAAAAGTTGACGGCGACAGGCTATTCTCGCCCAATATTAGATACTACAACCTTAATGCACTTACCCCATTAATGGACCTTTGATTCACCTTACCTCATTTTTGAGTAGGACGCCTTTAATTCATTATTAGAAAGAAATATTTAATTCAACATGTGTTCTTTCTGTGACTACTTCTAAAGCTTGGGTCATCTATGAGAGGATTTCGGGAATTAACAATAATATATACATTGCATAGCATTTTAAATAATAAAAATGTTAAAGTTCAGAGTTTTATGTATACTCTAATTATTTTAATTACGAAGGTGTTGTATTTTACATTGTATAATGCTGTCTATTGTGGGGCGTCTTCTTGGGTCGACATTCCAGCATTGATTCATCAGGTCTGCTAGATCTCTAGGACAATCTGGTGCGATTTCTGGTTGTAACCCATTATATTTTACGCCAAACACAAAACTCCCAACACAATCAAATTTCTTGCCATCGAATGGAGGTTTGCGTGTACATATCTCTTGTACCAACATGCCGTATGCATAGATGTCTGCGTACCTGGAGTACGAAACTTCGTCTTTCTCATCATCATTGATCAGTTCTGGTGCCATGAATAGAGGAGTGCCTTTCTGACCTAACAGAGTAAAGGAGTGGTCACTCTCTCTAGCAAGACCAAAGTCGCACAGTTTTAAGATGTTGTCCCTGAATAACAGACAATTCTTTGATTTGATGTCTCTGTGTCTTCTTTAATCCACTTGCGTTTCAACTCATCGGTGAGGGACTTAGATTTATCAGACAGATAATCATAGAGTGATCCTCTCTCTGCATATTCAAGCAGAATTATATTGATTGGTCCATTCTGGTAAAACCCTATCCAAGTGACAATATGGGGGTGGGAGAGTTTGGACATTATTTCAACCTCCTCTTTCCTCAAGGACCATATGAAGAGTGTAGAATAAGAAGTACTTAAGTCCACAACTTTAGTTCTAAGGAGATGCACACCACCTTTTTCAATAAAGCAGTAAATTAAAATAACAAAGCTTTTTTTTCATTCGAAAAGTTGTAAAAATATAATGTGTATATGTTGTTTTAATTTTTGCCAAAGTTGAGGTGAAAATGGAAAAGCTTATAACCTTGCATTATAAAATTGCACCAGTTTTGCCTTAGAACTATTTCTTAACACTTAGGTACTTCTTATTCTACACTCTTCATATACTCTTTCCCGCAGCCTCTACGTAACCTTTATATGGCTTCTTGAATGTCACACGGTTGACTGTCCCAAAGCCACCTTCTCCAAGTTTCTCGTGAAATGTGAGGTTATTTAAATCAATATCATCCCCCATTGTTGTTTTTGCAGGGAGATCTGAAAAAATAACGTAAACGTATAAAAGCATTATATTAAAGCAATGACGTGTGATTCTTGAGAAATGTGACAAAGGAAAGTTTTGGTCTTATACGGAAGATTAGGCTTGAAATACAGACTGTCCCAAAAAAATATACAATGAAACTAAAAATTATAAAAAAATATAAGCTGTGCATTTCTGCCAGATATTTTGACTTTATTTGTCAGACAAGATCCTAAGCTAAATCCTCGCTTTTATTCCTTCCGATTTGATGGAACCTAACTGGAGATATTGTCAGTTGAACACAAAGGATAAAATACAACTTGGGCCAGTTTCACTTTAAGGTTCAAGAAACTAAAGGTATAAGGCGTGTAGCATAATTGTGGGATTAAACCGTTTTTAAACAAAAGAATACTGTACAGATCAGAGTGAATGTATTATCATGCATTGAACTAATCAATATATTATTTTCCAACAGTGGAAGTACCAGAAATTATGGTTTGGGGGAAATGGGGGACTCACTCTCAGGGGGACAATAATCATGAAATTCATGGAAAATTTTGGAAAATTGACTGCTGAAACTAATGGAACAGCCACTTGGGGGACAAATGTATGGACATTCCTCTAATGTGGAGGGACAATTTGCCCTTCCCCTATTCTCAACTGCCTCCAAGATGCCCGGGAGGAACATAATGAAGAAAGCAGTGTTGAACAAAGAAGAATAAAGGAAAGGATGGTTGGTGTTCAAAGGTTGCAGCTTTCAACGAGGGTGTTTTTATGGTTCTACCTTCTGCTGAACCTGTGAGTAAGGTTGAGACAACAAGACTGTTTGAAATTGAATTTCCCAATGCTACACGTATTTATTGGCAATTGCGATATTATAAAGTTATAAATTATGTTATATCATAAGAAGCAGCACTTTATACCTATTTTTATTATTTTAATTTTCAATCAAGAATGTCTTGAATTTGATTTTAAATGGCAATTGTGTTTATGTCAGGATAGCCGAAACTGGCCCAACAGGTTTTTCAAGTGTCTCAGATATTTGGGCATAACTCCTGAACCAGGCCTCCAAATTACACCAACTAAAAATCTCATGAAAGCTGGAACGTTCTTAAAAAGAATCAAAGTCAAGTTGAGAAGAACTTAAGGTTTTGGCCAAAAAAATAATCTTTGATTGTATAGTTTTTGGGACAGTCTGTAGGCCAACTGAGGTGGGTGACCTGATCGACAACCTCGCCCCCTACTTTACTCCATTAAAATTGAGATTTTGGTATCATAAGAAAGTTCATATTTTTCTCATTACCCCAGTGAAATTTTAGTCCCAGTTAATGTTCCTTTGAAATTTAAACCAGTGGCGTACCGAGGCAATCGTGCAAAGTTCCCAACTTGTCCCGTTGACCTGCTCTAGCAAAATGCATGATAAACGGGAGCAAATGCAAGCGAAAATTAGCACTCTTTACATTGGGGTTCAAATTTAGACCAATATTTCGAGTGGGAGTCCCACCCCCACCACGCTACTAATGTAACCTTGCTATAACGAATTATGGTGTAAGTTAAGATTGGTCAAATTATGTTACGATCATTTTCAAATATTTGCATTTGTTGACCAGCTGAACATTATTGGCTTAAGTTACCGATTACCATATTTATAAGGTGTGACATAATTGAACGTTTAAACATGTTGTACAACCATGAAAAGAATTAACTTACCTGCTTACCTGATAACTATTCTGAACTATAATTGATCCTGCCAAGGAATATAGTACAGCCCCAAGAATCTCGAATGACGCCACAAATTGATACTCGTCGATATAGCTGATGGGAGAAGATCATACAGACTTTGAACTTTTGGTGATAAGCTACACAGGAGATTTTGGCCATTCTGACCACAGATGAGTAGTAGCACAGTGTGCCCATTCTGGCATCTGCAGAGTGTGGGGCTGGAGACGGTGACACAGCGTGGCCAGAATGGCAGCTGCACATTGGGGCCAGATTGGCCCCACAATGGCTGTTCAATGAGTAAATGCCAATCTGGCCCCAGTTGGCATTTGCCAATCGAGGCCAGGGTTGGCTGCCACTCTGGCCCCATTGTGTCTCCATAGCAATTAATGATTTTGAACCAAAATCATGCTTGGTTCCAGGTATTTTCTCTTCCATATTGTTAAGATGGTTAAAAGTTGGCTGGTTCCCATATCATATACATGATATTTGGTATCCTGTTTTATCTTGTTATAGTCTGATTTTTTATTCCTGTCAGTAAACGCATATTGTCTATGGTAAGAAATCACTTGGAGGGGGATGTGTTGAGATAAAAACTAAAAAGTCGTATTAGCAGCTGAAATGCTCTACTTTGTTCAACAGAATATGATGCTTTAACCCATTTTCTGGATGGTTCCCGGTGTTTTCGGCTCCTTTGTGTATTAATGGTTTTTGAGCAGTGCCTGGAACTCGATTCAACTATTTTAGTTCAAAATAGTCAAAATTATGATTTTTAAGCAGATCTGGACACTTTTGATGGTTCCCAGTGGCTTCTGGATGGTTCCAGGTTGTTTCGGTCCCTTTGCGTATTAATGGTTGTTGAGCTTTGTCTGGAACCCGATTCAACTATTTTGGCTCAAAATGGTCAAAATTATGATTTTTAAACAAAAGTGGACGCTTTGGATGGTTCCCATATGGGTTCTGGATGGTTCTCGATGTTTTCGGCTCCTTTGTGTATTAATGGTTGTTGAGCATTGTCTGGAACCCAAATTAGCATTTTGGTTTAAAATGGTCAAAATCGTGATTTTTAAACAAAAGTGGACACTTTGGATGGTTCCCAGAAGATTTCTGGATGGTTCCCGTGTTTTCGGCTCCTTTGTGTATTAATGGTTTTTGAGCTTTGTCTGGAACCCGATTCAACTATTTTAGTTCAAAATAGTCAAAATTATGATTTTTAAACAAAAGTGGACACTTTGGATAGTTCCCTGATGGTTTCCGGAAGGTTCCCGTGTTTTCGGCTCCTTTGTGTATTAATGGTTGTTGAGCATTGTCTGGAACCCAAATTAGCATTTTGGTTCAAAATGGTCAAAATTATGATTTTTAAACAAAAGTAAACACTTTGGGTGGTTCCCAGAAGATTTCTGGATGGTTCCCGTGTTTTCGGCTCCTTTGTGTATTAATGGTTTTTGAGCAGTGCCTGGAACCCGATTCAACTATTTTAGTTCAAAATAGTCAAAATTATGATTTTTAAGCAGATCTGGACACTTTTGATGGTTCCCAGTGGCTTCTGGATGGTTCCAGGTGGTTTCGGTCCCTTTGCGTATTAATGGTTGTTGAGCTTTGTCTGGAACCCGATTCAACTATTTTGGTTTAAATTATGATTTTTAAACAAAAGTGGACACTTTGGATGGTTCCCAGAAGATTTCTGGATGGTTCCCAGTGTTTTTCGGTTCCTTCGTGTACCAATGGTTTTTGAGCAGTGCCTGGGACCCGATTCAACTATTTTAGTTCAAAATAGTCAAAATTATAATTCTTAAACAGAAGTGAACACTTTTGATTGATGGTTCCCAGTAGATTCAGGATTTTCCCAGTGGGGGGTTTTGCTTCCTTTGTGTATTATGGTTGTTGAGCATTGTCTGGAACCCAAATTATCTTTTGGGGTTCGAAATGTTCAAAATCATGACTTTTTAAAACAAAGGTGAACACTTAGATGGTTTCTGGATGGTTTCCCGGTGTTCTTTTGTTACTTTGTTAGTAATGTTGTTCAATTGAGCATTGTCTGGAATGCAAATTAGCTTATTTTGGGGTCCGTACAAACACAACGTCAAGTCCGCACCACACAGAGTTTGACACAATCATAATATCAGCAGAAGTTTTGTAAATTGTATTCGTAAAGTGCTGTTTACCCTGCTTTGACCCAGCACCGTTGATCGTTGGTGTGTTGGTTTTGTCCGGTTTTTATGTATGCCCTTTTAACCATTGTTAATAAAGTAATGAATATAGTGTTCCTAGTAGTTAAAATATCTTTTGAAAACAGAAATGAACTGATTCTATGGTGTATAGTCAGGTGGCAGTTTTAGGCACACAGCCTGAGGATGGAAATGGAGTACAGACCTTTTTCCAATTGCTAGATTTTAGTTCATTAGGAACTACGACATCATTTTTGGAGGTGTGCAAAATTATTTACCGTGGCATTTGTGAAATCCAAGATGTTGCTACCATGTCAAACATCACTAAAAATCGCCTTAGTATTATCCTATATAGACAAATATTTCCCGGACTCCGGTGTTTTAAGCACGAGAAGTGTTGGTAAATGTCCTTTCATCATCATTACATTGCCACAAAAATCCAAAATGGCTGCTCAAAAGTCAAAATTTCTCTCGAAAATCATAACACTAAGCGGCAATTAAGTGCCCAAGGGGGTTCCATAGGAACCCAACCTTTGATTTTTTTGCGATTTCTCGTTACGCACTCAATTTTTTCAAGGAGTTTTTGTGCTAATGGTCTGATTTATGAATACGCTTCTCTGATACGAAAAAAATTAAATGCATTAATACTAATTACTAATCTTAAATCAACATACCTTTTCATATGCTGATAGCATAAATTTTAATTTTGTCATGACGTGCTCTTAACTTTGTAAGTCTATGGGAAACCAAGGTGATTTTGAGTTTCTGAGAAAAATACAAGAAGTGGTATCAATTTTTGCTATATTTGGCATATTATTTTATTGGTTTTCTAGAGTAGATATAATGAATTATTTTGGTTCAAAACCTTATATTGGAGTTGCCAAGGATGGAAATGTGGCTAACCACTCTCGTTCGGAGAGTGACACAATTTCAATGGGCCAAGGTTCATAGGTGAAAGTTCGGATTTTCATTTCTATTGTGGTTATGTGGTTCTTAGTGACCCCATTTCCTTGTGTTAGTGTTTTTGCTCAAACTCCCTTGGGAACGTGGTTATCTGGGTTGGGTCCCTAGACACCCCCCCCCCCCCCCTGGGCACTAACGTAAGTTTTTTAGCTTGGGCACTTATGTGTTAAAATGATCTAACTCCTCCAGTTATTACCTATTTACGCTTCTTGAATACATACTGAACACCTAAAATATGTGCTGTAGGTGTTCAATCTGTTACTTGATCACACCACGCTGAATGGTTACTTTAACACCTCTAGAATGCATTTCCAACGCATCCGGATACGTCAAGTATTCTGCACATTTACATTTTTAGAGGCTTGATTCCCAGGTCTATCTGCGGGCAATTCACCTTCCACGAAAATCAGTCTTTTTCAATAGAGATTCTAAACATATTTTTGTTGGTACGACTTTCTCTTTAGAATCAAGATTGTTCCATCTAATTTGTGTACTGTTTTAAAGGTTCCTCTGAAACCAGTATACATTATTCTGGAATGCCCGAGTACTATTGCTTTCCTTCTGGCATGGATTTATTACTAGACTTTTTTACAAAATTGTGTGTCTAACATTTTCAGGACATGCTGTGTTTT
>JAMKCH010013754.1:0-25706 GCA_023653785.1 Ophioderma brevispina | reverse complement strand
CAAAATTACAAATTCTAATAAATTACTTTTCCTGAGAAGTTTTATAGCGTTCCTACTTCGTAAGTTATACTTACAGCCATGTGAGGGTTTGCAGGCCATCAAAGAAAAGAGAATTCACCTTCGTTATGTTATTTTCACTCAATGACCTTGATAAACATGATTGGTAAAACAAAACAGTAATAATAACATTTTACTTGCCAGATTGTTTTAGATCGTTGTAGATCACTTCCATATAACTCTATCATTTCCAAATTGCGAATAGAATAACTGTCAAACTAAAGTAACACGGGCAATTTGAAGAATCGCGCTACACTCGAAATACACACACTGGCCAGAAGTATTGCAACATGCAGAAAAACAATTTATATTCAAAAAATTGATTTAAAATTGCACCAGGAGTTCTTGACTACACATTACGTAATTATTGTCAGAATTACGATTTTCAGACAGATGTAGTTCATGTAGTTCAGATGTCATGTTCCCTAAATATGGCAGGTTAAAGAAGCCAGCTAATGATATCTTGCCGATTGTACCCCAGAAGGAATACTGGCACAGCAACGTCAAAATGGCTGCAAAATAATCACTAAATGGATTATATGGATTTGTCAGGGTCTACTGTAATTTTTAGGGTAACATTCGGAGTGGTTGTATGGACCGGAAATGAGATAATGTCAATAGAAAATGGGAGCACGTCCAGGGCCGTTGGACTCGGAAGTTTAATGACGAGAAAGCGGTCACATGATAACTTGAAAACAACTTTTTAATCGCACCGTTGACATTTTTGCTGCTTGTCATGCACTGTGAACACGTAATTAGACATGATTTATGTAAACCACGTGATTTATCAGACGAGTAGCATTTTGATGTCTCCAATTTTTCACACATTTTTCTAAGACCATCGTCTTCCATTGACTTTATCTCATTTCCCGTTCTCAAAACCACTCCATTTTTTTCCTGCAAACATTTAAATAAACCCTAACGAACCCGAACAATTCATTAAGCGGCTATTTCTTTTGTTTCTGTGTCTGTATTCCTTCTGGAGTGCAAACGGCAAGTTATCGTTCGCAGTTCCTGTAATTCGCCATATTTATGGAACATGACAATCAAATCAAGCAAGTTTTCACCCTCTTGGATTCTGGGGAATAACATCTGTATGAAAACCATAACTTTGACATTTAATACGTAAGATGTGGTCAAGAATACATGGTATAATTTGAAATCAATTTGTGATTACGAATTTCGTTTTTTGCATGTTGCAATACTTCTGGCCAGTGTGTGTATATTAAACTTTGTTTATGTGTTTACTGGCTAATTAGCCGTGTTAAAGCATTTCTAAAATAAGTTTGATTGAGGATGCCTCTGTTTTCTTTATGATGAAGAATGTTATCTCTTTATTTATTTGCTTGAAAAAATATGCCTTATGTATAATATTCTTAATTTATTTGGTTGACAAAATATGCCTTATGTACAATATTCGTAATTCTTTACTTAAAAGAACATTTTTAAAAATAGACTTTAGGTGTTACTTGGCTGAAGGGAAACCTAACAAATATTAAAGGCTGACTTACAACACACGAAGATACCCAAATCCTTTGAATGCTCCTTCAAGTAGATTTATTCAACAGTTCTAGAAAGTTCACTGGATCAAAAATAGAATGTAAACATCAACGATAATGCGAGAAAATACACAAATATGAATAATCCTAAACTTCTCGAAGCGAGGGAGTTCTAAGCACTCAAAAACAAGTAGAACCTCGAAATCAAAAGTTTCCTTGAAACATCATGTAATACGTTTCCTTAGGGAAAGATCCCATCTTACCCAAACAATACACTGTTTTCCCGAGGCTTAATTCAATTTTGACATGTCAAAGGTATCACGACGAGTAAAAGTACATTCTAACATCAAAATTGTCGCAAGGGAATTACCCAAGCCGAGGATCATGCTGTTGCACTAATGCTGCTTGTTTTTTGTTCCATTATTTTTCAGAAATGGATATTTCAGCTCCTAAAATAAAAAAACTATGGTGAAAACATTTCTTATAGGTTACATATTTAACGGTATCATTGTATAGGTTTCCCGGCCAATTTCATATTTTTTTCAAAATGAATTTCATGACCCTTCTATACACATTACTGTATTTTCTGATATATGCTATTCATACTCGGCGAGATTTTAATCCAATGGACTGAACTTAGTGAATTTTAATATGTACTAATTATCAACATTTCTTCCATGGATTAAAGGGATAATCAGGTCCCATACAAGAGGATAAAATTAGAAATGTATTATATTATTAAAATATAGGCAAGTGTATACACTATTCATTAAACCATTGCATGCAGTAGTTGAAAAATATCATTTGTTGTTAACCATCACTCGGATACTACAGTCAATTTATAATTCTAAACTAGTAAATTACTCCAATTTGATTTACCCTGATTTGATCAAATACCGAGCTGTCCCAAAAAACTATACAATCAAAGATTAATTTTTTGGCCAAAAATTTAAGTTCCTCTCAACTGGAGTTTTACTGATTATTTTTTTAGAGTGTTCCAGCTATATGAGATTTTTAGTTTGGTTGTAATTTGGGGGTCTTGTTCGGGAGTTATGCGACATTATCTGAACAGTTAAAAAACCTGTTGGGTCCATTTCGGCTATCCTGATATCAACAAAAGTTGCCATTGAAAATCACCTTCAAGACAGTTTTATTGAAAATTAAAATAACAGTAGGTATAAAGTGCTGTCTTCTTGTGTATATAACATCAATTTATAACTTTATTGTCGCAATTGCTAATAAGTAATGTAGCATGGTAATTCCATTCCAAAGAGTCTTGTTGTCTCAGATTTACTCCAGGTTTCCTAGAAGTAGACCTTAAAACACCCTTGTTGAAAGTAAGACTGAGACTTTGAACACAACCATCCTTTCCTTGATTGCTCTTTGTTGAACACTGCTTCTTCTCATATTCCTCCCCTGGCATCTTGGCAGTTGGGAATAGGGAAAAGGGTAATTTTCCCTCCACATTAAGCGTTTTTGTCTACACATTTGTCCCTCAGATTGTAGCTGTACATTATTTTTTCAGCAGTCAAATTCCCCAATTTCCATGAATTTCATGATATTGTCCCCCTAAGAGTGAGGTCCCCTCATTTCAGCATAAAAATTCCTGGTGCTTTTCACTGAAAAATAATATATTGATTGTTTCAATGCATGATAATACATTCCCTCTGATCTGTCAATATTTTTCTGTTGTGTGAAAAGGGTTTAATCCCACAATTTATTCTACACGCCGTGAATGCTTTATTTTTCTTGAACCTTCAGGTGAAACGGGCCCAAGTGGTATTTTTTTTTAGCCTTTGGTGTTCACCTGACAATATCTCCGTTTAGGGTCCATCAAATTGGATGATAAGTGAGATTTACAGCTAGGATCTTGTCTACACAAACAAAGCAAATATCTGGCAAAATGCACAGTTTATATTTTGTATAATTTTTAGTTTGATTTTATAGTTTTTTATGCAGTCTGTATTGAATACTTGGATTTATCCTAACATTGTCAAGAACCATTCTGTTTTGAATTGTTACAGTGTCATTTAAAATAATTTCACTTACAGTGCATATAAGTTTGGTTTGCAGTCTCTGGGTCACGGTTTTCCGATTTCCATCCATTTCAAGACATTTTGTCAAAAATCTCCATTAGTATAAACTGACAAACACAGTTCTTCAGGACATCGTTTATACTGTGGAAGTATAAATTACATTTTTATTTCATGACAATAATTCGCATACGGTGGTCCGCCAGCGGTTACCCTTGCAAGTCAAACTTTTGACCGCCAATGTCGACATCGCCGCCAACTGATTGCCGCAATTTGTGTTATTAATAATGTTGAAACTGCTGACGAAGAGTTTTGTGGAATCGAAAGAACGAACGGGTTTTAAGTATTGTATAAGATAGCCGTTTTAGTGTGCATTCGCACGTAACCGACCATATATTGGACAACTACATGACCAGTGTCGGGTTACTGTGTAATCTTGTATTACGCGGCTCTGGATGTCGACCTTTTCCCATAAGGCATCGTGAAAAATTCTCTCTTTCCGGGCAATCGTGGCGGCGCACCGTATTGGGAATTGCCTGAATTGCATGTCATTTCTGACCCTCCTACACATGGATAGCGGGTCTGAGTCGCCAATTGAAACCACAGGAAGTTGCTTTTTGCCCTTCTCAAATGTGTGGGAAAAATGCCACACCTGCTGATGCACATATTCCCCACAAGATGTTCTATTGTTATAGAAATCTTTAATTTTGCATCTTGAATTTGGAATCTTGAAAAGGAAAATGTCCATTTAACTTTTGACAATAACGTGACCCTATTAAGAATGGCAAAATGCACATATGCACATATTCCACACAGATGTTCTATTGTTTTGACTTTGAATTTTGAATCTTTAAATTTTTGAATCTTTGAATCTTTGAAAAGAAACTTCCTTTAACTTTGCAATAAAGGAAGCCATATTAAGAAGTCCAAATCATATCCTTGGTTTTCAATGTCGACTATTCGATGCGGCAGCCCGCTATCTATGTGTAAGTCAGTGAACAAAACCTAATATGCCAAAATCCAAAACCCCAAGCAGTTTCGTTTCTTCCAAAGTTTTAACAACTTATGCCTCTTTGTGATAACAAACTGTATAGACGATACCAGCCTGTAAAGTCCTATATTGAGCCACGTATAAATCCAGGTAACCGCTATTATAGTGCCCCTCGCGTGTGGGATACATGGTATGATAACGAGTTAGTAGACTAGTGAAGTCCTACCAGAATTCTCGTGATTGTAACATAAGAAAAAAAAAAAAAGAGAAAACAACTTATTATATAAACATAGCTTACTATCTTCGAGTTTAAAGTGACAGGTGGATATTTTTGAGGTATAAATTTCTCTCAAATTGCACTTGATCGTTGTAGACCACCTACCGGAACGTTTTCCAGGTTATTGACAAACAAGCACAAAGAACCCCAAACCTGTTTTGAACTTGCCTGCTATTCTAATCGTGCCCTATAGGAAACCATGATTTGATTTCCTGTCGTGCACGTGCCGACAAAGTACTAAATCATCATCGTATTACATAAAGTACTGCGTCTTCTCTTATTCCACGGGTTCCCTGTTCTCGCCTCTCCTCCGAATATATAGTTGTCAGATGCCCTACCCCACACAGTACTTCACACGGCACCTCCATATGTGATTCCTCTCCCCCGGTGGAGGTTTAGTCTAATTCTTATTTCGGGTGTACAAGGAGCAGAGAGAGAACACAAATATGCTCTTCTATCTCACCGATCCCGTATTCATAAAAGTCTGTTTCCCCGTTGGTCCGTTAATAGTACATTCAAGGCGCAAGGAATGCAAAAGGCGATTTGAAATTGTCAATCCCTCGGGGTCGAAGTTAAGGAGGGAAGGTGGTCCCATCCTCAACCCATGCCTACCCTTCCCCCCCCCTTTTCCTCAGCTTCCTCTAGCCCCCTCTGGGTTGTGGGGATAAGCCGGACCGAGGCCTCAACTAGACCGGGGAGTTTCCTCTCCCACTATTATAGACTCCCTGACGAATTACCTACGACTCCTAATGACCTCATTCCTCTCTGAGCGTTTATTACTTACCACCACGTCCTTTTCCTACCATCACCCTTTTGTATATATTAAAAGCATAAGCTTCGGTTCCAGCACCCCCAGCTTGATAAGCAGTGAGCAGGAAGTGCGGGCGGGTTGGGTCGGTCGCACGTATGCACAGGACATGAAGGCGTTCCTAGCAGAGAATGAAAAATGAAAATGTATGAGGTTTCCTGAATTCTTGCGTTCTCTCTAAACTTCCTCCGTTAGTGCACAAGGGGGGGGGGGACCTCAAGGAAACCACTTTTCCGAAGTAGTCTGCACGAAAGATATACACATGTGAGAAACAACCAAATCAGTAATACATTAATTTTATAATTTGGGCTGTAAATAAGGAGCAAAACATTGTTTTGAAAACACGCAAAAATTAGGTAAAAAGACGGAAAATTGCAATTGCTTACACCAACGACTTTGAAAACTAATTTCATGTTCATATATACTCTAAATCAAATATATCTTACACAAAACTTGTAATGTCAGATAATCCTGTATTTTAACGCGTTTTACAAAATACACGTCATTTTCCCATAGAGTTTGTGCAATAACCGTTTAGCAACGTCCATGATATTTTTGTCAGCAAATAAAGGGTTAATTATTTTTACTGTCACTAATCAGTGTTTACTTACATGTGTACATATATATCGGCAAAATATGGCTATGGTTCTTTAATTTTTAGAAATATTCTCAACCGACTTCCGTTAGTGCCCATGGGGGGGGGGCACGGGACTTCATTTGATTAATCAATTAGCGGCTTGGTCAATTTTATTTTTTTTTGTATGAAAAGAAGATTTAAAGTCTGACATTTACCCCCCAAAAATAGAAACAAAAACTTATGCGTAAAGCGGCTAGCGCGAAAACAAATTCGTTGGGTCCATAGGAACCCCCTTGGTCACTTAAGTGTTAACGTTTTTACTAGAATAATTAATAATGTTTTACCGCAACCGAACTCATCTGAGTTGTCCAAGCAGTCATTAAAGCCTTGCATTCAGCAAACCGATTGTCACACAAACCGTTGTCACAAACTACATCCCCGTCGTCGCATAATGAATCGACATATGTAGAAACATCAACATATAACGCGCTGTAATTAACATTTGACCACCTAAGTCAAGAGTTGGAGCCACTTTCAAAATTCGGGTCTTCCCAGCCAAAATGAGATAAAAACACTTCGGAAAAGTATAAACTTCCAGCTTTTGATTGCTTTTTTTGTTTGAATTCATTTGCCCTTCCTTTCTCATTTTATGGTCATTTAATAATTAGCGAGTCGCATACAAGGGGACACTTCTGGACATATTTTTATGCAAAAGACAGGCCACTGTGTTTTAAATTTGTGGTGACTTATGTGGTTACACTGAATAATGGGGCATTATGCATCAAACCAAACAGATTTTTTTTTTTTTTTTTTAATTCTTGTGTATTTCTTTATCTTCCTCATCCACCTATATTTTAGATTTCCACGTTCAAAAATTGTTTTAATGACCCCTGATCACCTTGACATCGTAACAAAATGGCAACTGAAATTATATATTAAGGATGGCAGTTCATGGGCAAAATGTTTGGATGTGTATCAAATTATTTTTGGCATTTTTTTTTAAACGTTTCGCTTAAAACCACATGAAAAAAAAATGGATTTTGCACAATTTTGAAATTTCAAAAAACCTTAACTCAAAAACGAAAGATCGTATGAACAAAAAAATGGCACATATATTTTAAGGCACAAATGTTAAATTATGGTGCAAATGTCTCTAATTATATGAGCCTTGTTACCATGGAAAATCATATAGCACTCATGCTTCATAGTGCCTTGCGTATTCTCACCGAACATGCCACAAAGTGTTTGGTACCCTTTGCAAGTTGGCTTTGTAGTTATGATTGTTTAAGTGTTGAGCCAATCAGAGGCCCTACAAATCCAATGCAAGCGATGAGTGCATGTGTTATTTATTCAAACTCCATTTGAAGGCAAATGATGAACGTGCAATGTGATAGCTTAGTATGTGTTATCAGTTTCCAAAGGTAAACCATACCTTTCAGTATAGAACGAATTATGGGAAGATCTCTGAATGTCAGCTTTGCTCTCAGATTGAAGGCTTCGCAAAATTTTTCACAGAATTTATGTAATTTTCCACAAAATAAGGAACAGTTGAATTGTATATTCCAATATATTTGTTTTACGAATTTATTTCGGTCGAAACAACAACTAAAACCGTTTTAATAATTTAAGAAAGAGATTGCCCACCGGTATCTTAACTTCCGTACATGCAGAAAAATCCCGCTCTGGTCCAGCTTTATCACTTGAGAAACTTCTCCACATTTCTCGAGCCGGGGAAAACAACCTTTTTAACATGACAAAGCCGGCGAGTTCTGCAATAACCGAGGTGTCTTCAGAAATGTCGATACCCCAACCTATGGTAAGGACGTCGTATCTCGTTTCCGTTTCGAAATCCCCAATTGAAAGGAGAACTCCCTTGGTGGGGGCTGCGTTACGGTCCATGACCAGAGGCATCATTTTGGATAGTTTTGTGGGTACGATATGGATTTCAAGTTTCTGCTCACAGTTCGATTAGGTATGTATTTCTTGGGCCGCAATCACCTAAGAATGTTATGTGTGACAACATGATTGATTAGCTATTTATCCATCTATTTGGCTTCTGTCTGCCGTCTGTCCTTTTGGCCATTCCGTCCGTGCCTGACTACCTGCTTTTCTGTCTACCATTTTCATATCAAATGTTTTTTATCTCCCTTCTATTTACTGTTATATTTAACTATCTATTCTATCTATCTATTTATCGTTTATGGCTTCACTTTCCGCAGTTTTTTCTCATCGCTTCCACTTCTTTCAGTCTGATGTCCGTCGCAAATCATACATCATGTAGGCATATGACATGAGAATTTCGACATGATCCATCGCTACAGGACATACAATGCGCAGGAAGGATCTAGAAGATTTAGTACAAAATAAAATAACATTATACCCCTTTCGATATAATCCACATGGAATAACCTGATAACCGTTACAAATGCCTCCAGTATGTACGGTTATACAGGCTACATATACGTGAGTAAAAAAAACCCTACGTTCAGAAACTATGTCATATTGCGGAGAGACCAAAAAATTATGTTGGCCACTTTTATCCTACAATGCGGAGAGGACTGACACCGAAGATACCATAACTCATTATAGCAAAGACAAGCACACATGAATTTCAGTCGGTATTGATTTCTTTGACAAAAACCATCAGTGTGAATAAAACGTTCTATTGTGTAACTAATATATTTAAGAAAATATCTTAAAAAGAAATTACCATTGTTCAATCCTAAAGAGTCAGTTATGAAAATCATTCCATATCAATGTATCAGTTCATGAGATTTTTTTACAGTTGAATAAGGCCTGCTGGACAACAAGCACCTGCTGCATAACACTGTCAACGAATCACAACCAACTCGGAGAGGAGACTGCGCTTCGGGCCCGACCTTTCTGCCGACACGCTGCTAACTCTCCAGTTCCCCATTCAACATCTTACAGCATGGAGTAGTGCCTGGCTAGCAAGTTCACAAGACCAGCAGCAACTCTCTCTTACCACCCTAAGACTGGAAACTAACACCTGGCAGCAATCTCCCACGCAAGGGAATGGTCACCTTAAACCGGATTCGCACATGCAGGAGTCGGTCGCTTCATTAGCAATATGCACCGATGCCGATGGGGGCTGCGGCATCGCCAGCCTGCCAATCCATCACAGACTGCGGAGCACATTCTCAATGAGTGCCTACCTTTCGTCCGCGGTGGATACAGATATTAAAACCCCCCAACCAATCAACAGTGAGTTGGCTCCAACGTTACAACACATTTAGCTGCTGCACTCATACGCAAGAAGTAAGGTAAAATGATGCATTCCTAACTTATTGCTGAGCTTCTTACAAGAAAAGATAATAGGGCTATCATTGTTTCTCAAAATGGTGGCTTAAGTTATTTGGTTTGGGTTAGCGATTTTACCGCCATTCAACATATTGAAAGTTTATTGTGTGGCTACAAAACACCTATGCTTTCGTACATTAAAGGAAGTAATTTTTGATGTTTATGAGTGCATCATTTTATAATGTTAGCAATTTGGTTCACAATGGTATTGGTATTTTAAGTAAAAAATTCACTGTGGCCCCAAAGCTTATTTTAAACAATATGTTATGCAACCTAAAAAAACTACTAAATATGATTCAGGAAACTGGTTAGTTATGTTTCAAAGAACATTCCTGTTCTAAAACTGGTTCCTGCCACATACTCCAAAAGTAGTGGCGTACACCTAGGTCATATCTTAACTAGCTCTTCCACTTTTCAGTAGGGTTTTCATGTTGTATGAGTATATGATTTACAAACGTTTGTGCCCCCCTCATTTTAATTTGACCAGAAGGAGCTAAAAAATGTATATACCCGTCAAAAACCGCACACAAAACTCCCAAATTGGCCCTCTTAATGTTACAAATGCATATGGTCTTTGCATCTACAAAAGAAATGTCTATTTGGTTTTGATACCGTAACCAAAAGGAATCAAAATGGCTGCCACAATGATTACATTCTTTTTAAAATATAATCGTAATTTAAGATTGCTGGTGAAATTATTGCTGTACTACACTGTGCTCATAAATGGAAATATTTTTTTCAGACCCAATCCTAAAACATTATTTCTATTTGAACGCCCCAGTAATCATATTCGAGTAGGTGAATGATTACATAATGAGTTCAACCACTGCAGGTGAGTGAATGCATATTTTGATTACGTAACAATGCCTGTGGTTAGGAGGTATACATGTCAGAGTAGGTGTTGATTTTTTTCACTGTTTAGTTAACAACAAAACTGACACAGAGGTTCCTGGGGCTATACCTCGTCCAACGGCATTGTCAATACGCCCGAAGAGTACAAGGTTGCAATCGACGGAAGGGTACAAATAAGCCAAAGTCGCTGAGTTCCTCGGGATATCGAAGAGTACGGTTTGTAAACTCCTCGGACATCATCGAGAGGTGGGGGCATGTAAAAAATGCGCAACGAAAAATTTCGGGACGACCACGATTGACTACCAGACGAGATGATCCTGACTGCTTAACTGTTGCCGTGTAGAGCCCGGAAAATGCCCTAGAGCATTATTCGTCGTTTGTGGGAAGACATTATGAATCAACGTTTCCTTCTAAACTGTAAATCGGAGATTGCTTAACATGTTTAGCATGGATACGAGCAAGAAGAATGCCAATGTCACCGCCCAACCGTTCACCACAGAGTTCATCGACTTCGTTGGGTAGGGCGCACAGACGATTACAGCCACTGGGGAAATGCTGTGTTATTGTCTAGAGACGTTAAATCCTGATCATCAAGATGGGAGACAAAGGGGTCGTCGATTACGTGGTGAGCACCTCCGAGCTGACTGTATTCAGGAAGCGACTCAAGGTGGTGGCGCGCTCAGTGATGGGATGGGCCGGTATTCATTATGGAGGAAACATATCACTCGTGGTTGTGCCAGATGGAAATATGAACGCCGTCGTGTAAAGGACACTCTGGAAAACCACTGCCTAACATGCAAGAGGGTGTATGTAAACAATTTTCCGGCGGCAAACGACATGGTCACGCCACACAGGCCGCTTGTGGTGAAGTGACACTATCGGCAGGATTGGATGTCTAGGCGAGCCATCAATTACAGGAACAATCTACCTCAAACACTACAGGAGTTAACTCAGCCTCTGACCGATGAGCGAGACGCTCTGCCCATTGGCATCATAAACAACCTTGTGTACAGTATGCCGCGCGACGTCTTGACGCACTGATTCATGCCAGGGGTGGCCATACTCGATGTTAGTGAATGATTGACTGATCATCATTGACATTTAAAACAGTACTATTGGACATCTCGATGCACGAAATCACCTAAAAATGTGTTTTATGTAAAAGTGACTGATGTGAAAAACTTGTAACAAAATCCTTACAACTGCTGTTCAAATACCCCCTTTTTCCTTTCAGGCTAAGGACACATTTCTTAAAGGGTTAATTGCGGACTAAGTTCATGGTGATATGTTCGGAAGAGACTGATCATTCGAGTAGTGTGGCGATATACACCTAGATATCATAAATTAACTCACACTGTAAGATCATTCCATAAAAAGTGTCGCTGTGGTCAAAGAATCATGAAACCAGCCGTATGGTCCAAGAGTTATCATTGAAATAGACCACCTGCTTCGAACCCAAAGCCTAAAGACACCCTAGCTCGAAACCTAGCCCTAGCATTGAAACCTAGCCTAGCTTTTAAACCCAACCATAACTAGTTCTGGAGACAGATCAGAGCACAGTCGAGGTAGTGCCTTTGCCCGTTAAGTACATTTTGAAATTTGGAACATTTTCTTTTTTTGAAAATATTTTGAGTTAACTCAAAATATTTTCCCATGATGAGGATGTCATAAGGATAATTTCAATTAATATCAGCTCAATCGGAGCATTTTTCAAATTGACCTTTGACCCTTGAATGACTTCCATTGACTTGTATGACATTTATAACATCACCCGTACAGTAACCCCCCGCCCACTCTACTACATCGCATATTTATATATGCTTTGTAAAGATATTGCCTTAGGCAACCGGGCACCGGCCTGGTTAATTACAAGAACCTGCCGTGCCTTAGCACAACCGGCTGGTTAAAATATTTTAATTCCAACTTTATGAGCAACCGTGTACTACTACCAGCACACATATGGGCTATCATTTCTTGCCCGTTTTAGAACATTTTGAAAATTTGACCTTTGATCTCTTAAGACCCTTTTATCTCAAATATTTTCAAATGATAGGATGCTCATAAGGATAATGTCAGTTAAAATCAGCTCAATCGGAGCATTTTAAATGTGACATTTGACCTGAATGTGACCTCATTGAATGTATGAAAAATTTTATAAACATGCACCCGTACAAGTAGCACCAATCTACCTATCAGAAGACCTATGTCCGCATTTGTCTTTTTTTTTAAAGATATTGCCTTAGGCACCGTAGGTTAATACAAGGAAACCTGCCGTGCCTTAGGCACCGGACTGGTTAAAAAGATTTTATTTCCAACTTTATGAGCAACCGTGTGTATACCAGAACAATATGGGCTATCATTTCTGCCCGTTAGTAAAACATTTGAAAATTTGACCTTGATCTCTTAATGACCTTTGTTCTCACAACTATTTTCAAACATGATTAGGATGTCTAAGGATCAGTTCGTAGCCCACTCATATATTGTCGTATTTTACAAAAAACGTTTTCCGAGGAAAATCGCCAATTCAAAATCTATCGCGACATTTCATGTCTATTCGGTTCTCAAACGAAGCATAAATGAAAAATCTAGATTTAATGTTTTGAGGAAAACATTTTTAAGTCCATATAAAACATAATCCAACTTAAAACTGCCCATTCTATATCTTAATTAGGCTACAAAGTTAAGTCTGTAGTGAAATCACAATAATGTATATTGACAAAAATACGACGCATTTACACGTGTTTTTCAAATGTACATAAATAGGATCACTATGTGAAACGTTGTTTACGAAATAGCTGTTGGAATAATCGTCAAAATAGATCGGTATGTGTGAAATCGTTATCGGCAAAATGAGCAAAGCTATACAAACAAGTGTTAAAGGAATGCCGATTTTAAAATACGACAGTTTAGCTGGAAACGCGGATCTGATTGATTGAGGAAGGAAAATGTCAAAAATCATAATTATAAACTAATTTAAATTAGGCATCCTCACATTTTGAAACTTTGTGGATGCCAAAACTCGATTGTGATAAGTAAGTAGGCGGAATTTCGCAAAAACCTCAAAAATGTTGAAATACGACCAGTTAGTGATGCGGGCGACGATTTCAGTTAAATATCAGGCTCAATGGAGCATTTGGAAATATTGACCTTCGACCTTTTTGACCTTTGATCTCGTAAAATATTTTAAACATGTTTAGGATGTCAATATGGATCATTTCAGTTAAATTTCGCGCAATTCGAGCATTTTGAAAATTTGACCTTTGCCTCTTAAGACCTTTGATCTCAAAAATATTTCAATATGTTTAGAATGTCAAAAGATCATTTCAGTTAAATTTCAGCTCAATCGGAGATTTTGAAAATTTTACCTCGACCTCTTAAGGACCTTTGATCTCAAAAATATTTCAAAACATGTTTAGGAGTCATAAGGAATCATTTTTTTTTCATTTATATTGCAGCTGCAATCGGAGGGGGATTTTGAAACAATGACCTTTGACCTTTAATGAACCTTGAGTCGAAATATTCCAACATGTTCAGGATGTCATAAGGATCATTCAGTTAAATTTCAGCTCAATCGGCGCATTTTGAAAATGTGACCTTTTTGACACCTGAATGACCTCCATTGGCATTGTATGAAATTTCTAACATGAACAAGTACAAGTTAGCACCTGATCTACTACCTCGATATGGTGATATGATTTTTTCAAGATATTGCCTTAGGCACCGGCTGGTAAAACAAGAACCAGCCGTGCCTTAGGCACGGCTGGTTAAAGTATTTTATTCTAAAATTTAGAGCAACAGGTGTCATACCAGAATTGGGGAAGCCATTTTGAATTTCCAGCTGTTTTTAAGATAATAGGTAGCTATAGATAGCTTAGCAATAAATAATTGTAATAACTCCAGTTATAGTTCCCGAAAAATCGTTCCAAAAATACAGTTAAAGTGATCATTACTGAAATTAACCTAAATGTCAGGCATTTTTAAATTCTTGTTAGCAGCTATTTGAGAAACAATGATATCCCTATATGCTTTCTTGTAGCAGCTCAACACTAAGTTAACAATGCATCAGGTACAATCACGATAATATCCTTAAGAATTAAACTTAAGGTTATAGTGTATTTTCCCAAGACAGATCTTCCACCCATGTGACCAAGCCGTTCCATTAGCATGGAGAGGAGGCTAATTACCAAGTGGAAAAAATCAATAGCAATTGTTGGATTGAAAAGGCCACACAAAAAATAATTACCGTTAAACCCTTCTTGTACGTGATATAACATATGTTAATCAGTCTGATACCGGATTACATTTACTCTCCCCACTGCTGATCTTCATGAAGAAAGTAAATAAAAAATAAATGTGGCCTCTGCAATGATGGTAACTAGCCACACTCCATTTGAATTTAAAAAGATTATGCTTGTGATTCATCACTTGCCGATTTCACAGGTTCGCGATTCAAAGCCTGTCATTTCAACTAATACGCAAATGATTTCGATTTCCCGGGCTCTTTTTAAATTTAAATTCAAATAGCTGCTTCTTAATTCACAAGGTATTCAGAATTGGTCGCTTGTAAGTTTGCAGAGGGCACGCTTATACTTACTACATGAGAGTATACCTGTTCATATTATAAATGACCGAATGTTGGACAAAACAGTGATTGATATCTTTGGACAAACTGGCGAATAATATACTGAAGACAGTAAATCTTTACTTTGATTATCATCCTGACCATCCAAAGCACCAAAGATCGCTCTTCAGAAAAACGTACTATAATCCATCGTTGGGGCACATCGTTGAAATACAAATGCTTTTAATAGAGGTCCGTATGTTTATTCAATTGGTTACGAACAAAAGAATAATATTGCTCTCCTGTAATGCCGTCCATTCAAATTAATGTTGAGTGGAACCTTTGATTGCCAAATCGTGCAAATAACAAATGTTCGGATTTGATCCTGTTTGAAGGAAAGGCTGGCATTATTCATTTCATGCCTACCGTGGATCCCTCCTCGACCACAACAATTCTACCTACTAAATTGAAGTCAAGTGGAGACCTTCCACAAAACGTAATTACTAATGGTACAAACCTTTATTCTCTCATTTCAAAGGGTGAAATACCAAGATTTTAATAGATTGAAGGTTTTTTTTTTTTTAAATTGCTTCATGCTCTCTGTAATGTTGTAGAAACCGTCTTTCTTAGGTACAAGATACCAAATCAATTTTCTTTAGTGAATTTATTCGAACATTGAGTATTTTTAAACTAATTAATAAAAACCAGACATCTAAGAAAATTAAACAGGACGAGTATATCATGGCATTATGAGCGCGATGATTATTATAGTGTGTGAATGTTGTGTGTGTGTGTGGGGGGGTGTGCGGTGAGGTATCTGTGTGCTGTGCGGGGAGTGCGCGTGTTTAAAAAGTATTTGCGTGTAAGTTGTGGCTGCTACGAACCTTACCTGTCCCTTATATATTGCACAGTTAATTGATAGCCACGCTGCCGGAAAAGAAAGTCTTGTTGAAACGCCTGCATTGTGTTAATAGTCCAATATAACCGGTGTCTGCCGGAAGTACAATTATGTAATACACAGGGAAGATTGTATCATCTGATGGAGAACCATTTTTATTTTAGCACGGGAAAGATAGTTCGAGGGACTACTCCACAATCAGTTGTGGAATACCAATTTAATAAAAGATCCCCGTGGCGCTTTCACGAACCAAGCACAGTATATCTCATATGGATACCCGGTTGGATATCCTGGCGAATTCAGTAGAAATGATGTATATTCTGTCATGTCAATGGTTGGATTTCCCGCAAGAGCTGTTTAAAACATATTTGCTTAGACCAATGGAATACCAGTCGTATTGTAGTTAAATCATTCTGGGGCCGAATTCACGAACGCTATCTTACGTATGACATATCCCATATACTTTAAAGATAGAGATGCCACGTTGTGAGAATTCATGACGGTAATCGACGGTTGTTTAGTCGAGCCTAAGGACACAATTGTTTAGGAATGGGATCATGCAAATCTAGTATCGGAGAATTTATTTGTTGAACAGGATAGCTGAGCTGGGCATCTTAGGACATGGATAACTCAGTACCCCAGAGATTCATGTCAGAATCTGCCCCTGGTTTCCCATTTGTTAACCTGGCTTACCCAGTGAGCTTTACTCGGTGCGCTTCTAAAATTAGAAGCTTTCGTAAAACGTTTCTAGGTTGAAAGGTAAGGGGGTGGTGCCACCTAATGATATTTTATGGTACATTCATAAAAATATTATGGCAACAGTGGGCTCTAAATTTCGTATGTTTATGTAACAACAACATGTCAATTGCCATATTTAGAGCTGAAAAATTAAGGAAAACCGGTATTGTTTTACTTTTTTTAGCGCAACATTTAATTTTCGCCTTTTTTTCTGCTGGAAATGTCATATGTTTGCAAGCTCGCAGACGTCACGCCATACCAGGTATGTTAGTACTTGGTATCAATGAAAGAGGGAGGTTTCATAGCTATCCAATGGTATAAAAATATAATCATAAATCATCGAGTGCTTTATAACGAATTCTCGAGGGGGGGTAAACGTGTGTTGAGCGGGTTATTTACGATGTCCGACGGATTAGCATTAGGTGGACTAGGTAGACCTGGTGTGAAACTCATTTGATCCACTTGTATCAGTTTCTGCTACTCATTAAATCCATTAATTTCACCATAAGTAAAAGTAATTATAGTCTGATGTTTGAATTCCCTGTCAGTAAACGCATATTGTCATGGGAATAATGCATTTGAAGGGATGTGTTCAGAATCAAACCTAACAGCAAAATACTCAACTTTGTTTAACAAAATATGAGTGCTTTAACCCCTTATCTTAAAAACTCTGGAAAATTCAAAATGGCTCCCCAATTCTGTATACAACTGTTGCTCATAAATTTGGAATCAAAATACTTTTAACCCGCCGGTGCCTAAGGCACGGCTGGTTCTTGTTTTAACCACCGGTGCCTAAGGCAATATCTTGAAAAAATCATATCTACAATATGCGAGGGTGTAGAATTGGTGGCTACTTGTACGTTTTGATGTTATAAAATTCATACAAGTCAATGGAGGTTCATTCAGGGTCAAAGGTCAAATTCAAATTCCTCCGATTGAGCTGAATTTTACTGAAATATCCTTATGACATCCTGAACATGTTGAAATTTTCAATCAAGGTCATTAAGAGGTCAAGGTCATTGTTTTTTTCAAATCCCCCCTCCGATTGAGCTGCAATATACATGAAATGGCCTTATGACATCCTAAACATGTTGACATATTTTTGAATCAAAGGTCATTAATAGATCGAAGGTCAATTTCCAAAATGCTCCGATTGAGCTGAATTTTATGAAATGATCTTTATGACATTCTAAACATATTTGAAATATTTTTGAGACAAGTTCATTAATAGGCCACGGTCAAATCTTCAAATGGCCCCACTGAAGCTGAATTTAACTGAAATGATCCTTATGACATCCTAACCATGTTTAACATATTTTCGATATCAAAGGTCAACAATGTCGAAGTCAAATTTCAAAATGCCCATATTGAGCTATTTTCCTGAAATCGTCGCCCGCAGCACATACTGTCGTATTTCACTTTTTGAAGGTTTTTGCGAAATTCCGCCTACTTACTTAGTTCATCGAGTTTCTTACCATCCACAAAGTTTTTTAAAATGTGAGGATGCCTAATTAAATTAGTTTATAATAATAAATTACTGATTTTTGACATTTTCCTCAAATCATCATATCCGCGTTTCACAACATACTGTCGTATTTTCAAATCGCCATTCTTTTACACGTGTTTGGGTATAGCGTCCTATTTTGCCGATAACGATTTCACCCCCAAATTTACAACCAATTAAAAATCTTATGAAAGCTGGATAATTCATAAAAAGAAGCAGTTAAAAGTCCCTTTGAGATGAACTTAAGTTTTTGGCCAAAAAGGTGAATCTTTGTGTATTTTTTTTTTGGGACAGCTTTATAAGGTAAATCTATATTAATAAATGCAAATGCATTGTAATTTATGCAATTCTGGGGAATTGACACCATTATAGTACCAACACAACTGTGTTACAAAAAGGTTTGGTAAGATTTTTTTTTTTTTTTTAAAAAAAAACCCCAAAGATTCTAACTGTAACACTTTCGGCTACATTCATTTTGAAATTCCGCTTAGTACTAATATACTGTTGATACTGCAGATAGAAACTACGACCTAAATATGGTTAATAGTGCTTCGGAATCTGGCCCCCCCTTTTTTCCTCTCTTAATGATAAGGTGTAATTAAAGCATAATAACTCCATTGATAAGACACGTGTGGGGGCTGCATGGGGGAATTGAGACCATTCATAACCTTGATTTAAAAAAAAAAAACATCGTAGGCACAACCGGTTTGGTGCATCGAGGGGACCCAAGGAAACCACTTTGATCCGTAGTTATTTTTGTTATGAAACAGTTCTATTTTGGGATTGTCGAAGGTAAATTGGGTAAATAAACTAAATTTAGTTCTTGTAACTTCTAAGCCTCAATTAATGACTGCCGTTATCTAAAGTATATAGTGACCTATTTACGGGATCCCCTATGGGTGTTTGCATCACGATGACTGTTTTTTCAAACAACAATCGTTTTTTTTTGCCCTTACCACTTAAGTGATCAAGGGTTTTCCACGGCCGTTAGTGGGCCCAACACTTTCCCGAGGGAATTTTTTGCACGAAATATATGCCACATACTAGGGTCATAAGACAACCCCAAATCAGCAAATAAACATGAAATTTGTTATTTGGCTGCAAAATTATGGGCAAAACATTGATTTCAAAACCACTTGAAAGATTGGGGCAAAAATTAAAAAAAAAGACGGAAACTTCAAATTACCCCTGCGCTTATATCAAACATTTGAAACTTATTTTATTTGATATCTATTCTAGAGACCCAAATGACTTATTTAAAAACAACACAAATCATAGTTGTGGAAATCCGTTTTTTAATTTTAAACGGGTTTTGCAAAATACACGTTTAGTTTCCATAGAGTTTGTACGGTTTATTCGGACCCAAAAACGTCCCGATTGGAAATTGTTTGCAAGCAACTAAAAGGGTTAATTAGTGGTTTGACTATAATTGTTAATTAAATGTATGTGTGAACTTATATCAGGACAAAAAAAATGCTTGCTTGGGTTCTTTGATTTTAAAAATATTCTCAGATGACTTCCGTTATGGCCAAGGGGGGGGGGGACCATGGACCCAAGCATAACTCATTAACGCCTCGCCGATGTAATTATTTTGGTTGAAAAGAAGCGCATTTAAAAGTCAGACAATTACAAAACATTTGGGTGCAAAAAAATCCCAACGTTAAGCGTCCAGCGTGAAAAAACAATTTTTTGGAGTAGTCATAGGACCCCAGGTCACTTTTAATAAGGGGGGTCGCGAAAGTTCACTCATTAAAATGAAAAAAAGTAAATGCTCGTCTAAAAGTAAGGATGGAAACAGATTGGCAAATAAGATTTCTGTAAATGTTGGTACACCATTCTGCCCCATTGTGATTAATATCGCCAACACAGTGTCCATTTTATGGAAATCGGTCACATTTCAAAAAGTTCCATATTTTTAATTCATGGGTTAGATTCGTAAAAAAAACGCAATGCGCCATTCACTGAATGGCAATCAATATGTCTACCCTTTTACTACAACTTTTAATTAAAAAGGAGTATTTTTCTGATAATGGGTATTGTGTTGGTAATTTTATCCATTGAGGACAAGAATTTATGTTTCGTTCATACACCATTGTTTTGGAACTTATGGGGATTGGATTATTTACACATTTTTGCTTGCGTTCCCTGTCTTGGTTGGTTGGGGGGGGGGGTTTTGGGAGGGGGGTTTGGGGGGGGGGGGTCTGTTGGCTTTAAAAAAATATTACCGCCAATCGATTGCATTCAGTCTTATCGCCAAACAAATTTGGAATTGTATCGCAAAAGAAAGTTTTCTTTTCTAAAGCATTCACCACCATTCCAGCACATGAGAACTGATTTTTCACGCCAAACCAGTGGTTTGGTTATTTGGGAACAAAAGTAAGTTATCATTTACTTAACGTTAGCAACAGTTACATTTATTTAATACAACCCTATGATGTGATACGCGGCAAGTGGTTGAATAAAGAGCTTTTGACAAAAACTGTTTGGTTAATAAGTTAGCATGCTGTTTGTAAAAGTGTATAAATAGTTCTTATTCAAAGTGGATCATCATTTATGGCATAAGCAATCAGGCATACAAAGTCAGGTAAGGGGGGAACTATAGGATCTCTCTTAATCATTTATTATTACATGAAAAAAATACTTTTCTTAGGTTGCTCGACTGAGGACCAAATACAATAATTTAAATGCCATCAAAAACGTCAAAAGGTATATTGTTAGTGCGCTGCATGAATCGGTAATGTTAGTGCATGAACTGTGCGCATGGTAATATCATTTGCAATAATTTAATCTGTAAATTGATGGAAAAATTATTAGAACTTTGAGGGAGGAAATACTACAACCAAAGTTGTCTGCCCAAATCAGACACTGGGCTAGGAGGATAATGTCGATTCCTTGATGTTTCGCGTCCGAAGGCACAGGAACCGCCTTTGAACATCCTTTTCAATTTGTGGTCAATCGTATAGAGAGCGAAAATCAAAAACAAAAATTTTGGTAATACTGATATCTGATATAAACTTTCTCAAAATATTATAGTAGTAACGCAACGGAGCTCATTGACTAGAAATCATCTATTATCGCGGTTAGGAGCTTCATATTCTCCAACTTATACCAATAGTATGAAGGCTCGGTCTCAGTTTTACCATTTTTATTGAAGATGTTCACGTTGGCTGCCATATTGATGGTGACGTCATGTTACAATTATAAACGTATCAGGAAATACAATTATGTATTAACAACTAACCAAGTACTTCATGTCTATTTTTTCTCGCAGGTATTGCTTGTTATTTGCATATTTTAAATTATTGGATTTGCCTTCCAGTTGTATTGGACTTAATGTTACAAGTGTCCATACACTTGGATAATATATTGGATCCCATAGTATTAAAAATCCATAGTTTGGTTAATATAGGGTCGAATAGATAATTTATCCTGTTATGGCGGACACCCATCTTGGATTTCTCAAAAACGCCCCAAGGATGCCCAGGTGGCACCCGGCAGATTCTTATTTCTACACCCATAATCTCATTGTTCAGAAAAACAAACTGTACGGTCAAACATGAACGTTCTCTCTATGTGTCCATGCAACAGCCAAGCTTATTTCCTTATAGGCCATGGTACAATACAATTTTGGCCTTTTTTTAAGATTTTTAAGTTTTTTATTTTTTTCTTATGTGTTTTTGTGTTTTATTAAAACAATAGTATCTTAACCACGAAAAGCTGTGTCCCCACATGAAAAGGGGAAAGTGCAAATTATTTAGAAAAAAATGGATAAAATGTCAACTCAATTTATTTCCAGAATATCAGTGACAAGGGATATACACATAACCTAAACATGCTCAAGCGAACATGGAGCTAATATTATTATTCGATAATCGGCCCGACCGACACACTTCACATTCTTTTAGATCTGGTCTATGTAAGGTGCACGCCAGTGAATGACTTCGAATGATATGTCCTTGCCGCATTGGCAGTTCGTTCTCGTTCGCGATAAAGAAATCTTGAGATTCTACTGTGTGTTCAATTAACTTTGACCATATGAGTAATAATTTTTTTTCGAACAGAAACATGTAAAGGGACACAATTCATGATAGAAAATCCCATGGCAAGGACGGACCTAATTTGTGCATAACCTCGAGATCCGCATTATGTCTTTAAAACCCTATTTCTATTCAATTTACAAGAAAGGCAATGGTATTCAGCGATCCTACATTTTAAAATCATGAGCGAGGGGAGTGTGTTGCCCTTAAGTTATAAACAGATAATAGAGCTCAAACAGCGAAGTCATAACCCGGATATAGCTTAAAATCTTTTCAACAGTGTCGGCAGTAACAATTTGTACCTGCATACACTTTGAGGAAGAGATTCTGAAGTGGGGGTTTAGGGTTGATGTTGACTATCTTACCTCTCTTGGTGGGCTTGAGTTTACGTTGTACAATATTGGTCACTTGACATTCTGGGAGTAAATTGAGTTGACATTTTATCTTTTTCAAATAATGTGCACTTTTTTCATTTGGAGAAAGCTTTGCCTGGTTTACATAATATTTTTAATTTTTAGTGAATGAAGTAAGTGATCCCCAGCGCCTGGAGCACGAAAAGATCGTTAAATCACGAACGTATCATGGCCTCTTATACTTCAAGCTATACTGGAAGTGACAAGCACCTATTACAAAATTACATATCTGTACTTACGTGCACATGCACAGGTATTACAGCGAAGACGGCCCTAATATGCGCTCGCTTTACATACTGCGCCCCTACAAGGTTAACCAAGTAAATTTGTTCATATTCGGTTTGCAACTTGTAAATGGTTAAGGAGTATCAGGTCTATATTAAAAGGCACGTCATGGCAATGTTAAGGGGGTTTAGGGGTTATGATACGAAAACCAATTAAAAATATGATACGGTATCATGGATTTCAAAGGTCAGAAATACCCTTTGACCACAAAACACGGGCCTGTTCACAAAAAGATTGCTTGTTTTTTTATCACAACATATTTTTTTTGTGATTTAAAAGGGCGGTTTCCAGAATTTTGAATGTCCAAAATACCTTTATGCTTATTTCTTGAAATGGCCACACTGAGGTGACAAATACTGTTCAGAAAGAAATGTCACACCTGCTCCTCCATTGTGCTGTTCTAGTAACCCCTTCTTGACGTTCAACTCATAAGGCCAAAAACATCGCGTGGTGGTGTTGGTGCAGTTTATTGTGTATGATGGAACCCGATTTATTGAAGCATATCGACTGCATGAGTTTGTGTTCGATTGTGTGGCCGGTTAGTAAAAACATTTTTAGTTATTTCCTATTCACCCTATTTGACATCAAGACACATGGAAACAAGGACACGTGGTTCCGAGAACCGCAGGTTTGTAAACAGCAATACCACGGAGGGGGGGGGGTTACTCCCCTCCTAGGATTTCCCTATGGAACATCGAATTCGTATAAATTTAGGACCAGAGGATAGCTTGTAGTTTCGTCGGACCATTGATATCGAAATAAAGACAAACATTCCCATTATGACATCACCGTGCATTATAGTGATGAGTGGTACCACTTACGGCAACAATATGGTATCTCCAATTCAGTTTCTGAAATTCCTGTTATATGGATCTGAGACCTGGACAATGAAGAAGAGCTACGTGAAGGATGGATGGCACCACACAAGACTTCTATGCAAGTACAAAAACATATCCTGGCGTGAGTACAAGATCAAAGCACAGATATATGGAGAATGGATATCTCTCTAATTTCATTCTTCTGTTGCCCAACGCCGAGCCCAAATTGCCGGGCCCACTGTCGTCGTGCGATTGGATCAAGTAGTAGTAGACGTCACACGTTTGGAGGATTACCGTCGTCGCCCCTTAAACTACATTGCATGAGGATTGCTCGAGGAGACATCCAGCAGGATCCATCTTACAACTTTTCAAAAAACTTAATGACGACCAGGACGTTTGGCGCTACTGGGTGTCAAGCATCTCGGGCGTTATTAGAGATATATGCATGTACAAGTCCCAGGCGTACGTAATACTAGGCATGTCCGTACTCATTTTATTCAATAGAAGGCGGACCATAGCTATTCATTGGTTACCAAAATAAATATCTGCGGCCATTCCGACGTAACGTAATAATAGGGCCATGTTGGTACCAGTTGATACCTCTCTTTCCAAGAGGGTGCTTGTTTTGCGTGGAAAAGAGCATAAAATGTCAATTGACAATTGCTTTTATCAGTTGAAACAGAAGAGGGAATTTTGATTTGTTAAATATAAACCAACAAACACATCATTGAAGAAATTAAATCCAGTGCGACCTATTTTTTTCTTCAAAAATAGCATACAGAAAAGGAGGTTAAGAGCAGTGTCCAAACAGCACATGGCCGCCGTAAACACAGCCATTTCTCGGCCTAACGCGCGTTAGCAGGACACCTACTACAAACCTCCATTTCGGCATATTCTTGTTTCGTACGCCACCTAAGACACACAAATGAATGGCGACTCCTCTACACGAAGCGAGCATACGTTAGAAGACCCGTCGCGATTTTCGTCTTTCTTTACAGAATTTCTGATATTGTATTTTGTACATAAGGATGTGACGGTTATTTTGTCCATAAGGAGCGTACAAAAACTAAATCTGGAATGCTAAAGACATCCAACAAACACCAAAAGGAGCTCTACCAATACGGTCCTGTCAATTCTCTTATATGGCGCAGGGAAAGAAAACATGGACGTCAAGAAAGAGGACGAAAATAGTTAAAGGGGAACCGTATACAACGATAATATGTACACAATATACACTATAAAAAAATTATTTGACCGCATATTGAGTGGTTCATAGGAAAAACGGATTATATAACCCTAACAATGAATTAAAAACCATCTAGTCTGACCATGTGCTATTTAAAATCGCGCTAGTGTATAACCCGTACTATGCGATACGACCGGCACGTTTAGGTACATACATGCCATAGGAAATACAATATGAAAGCATCATGCGTGACCGATGTAACGCTACTGTGCCGTCCGTATCGGATAACAAAATAAAGCCATATAACCGTAGCGCGAATTTCAAATAGCGCTGATGGTCAGACAAAAATGTTTTTAATTCGTTTATGGTTAGTATGATTTCCTTTTCCATGAAAACCACTCCATAACCCGTGTTCAATAATGTTTATAGCGTTATATTATGTAGTTATTCGTGCTACAGGTTCTCTTGAAAGACTTTTGAAAGATTGGTCTTAGGAGAATAATGGAGGTGTCAAGACTTGACCAGAATCCGTAATACAAACATACGGAAAAACTCTGGGAATGGGAAAAAACACATCTCGATAAAATATCATTTAAAGATTAGACTCCGCTATCTCGGCCACATCCAAAGACTGCCAAAACCACACGATTAACCGATTACTAGCCCTTAACACGCAAATCCAAGGCAAGCGCCCACGAGGAAGACCTCCAAAAAAGGCTGGACGAGGCCTTACTGGCAGACCTGAAGAAAAATTAATATAACATCAATGGCTCAGAGCCACCAGGCTGGCAAAGGATAGGAAAACAATGGAGGAAAACATAATGAAGCAGATGGCACACTCAACCAGACGT